>JBBPCX010069246.1:0-11507 GCA_037974365.1 Hydrocynus forskahlii
AGCAGTTCTTAAAAACTAAGGCAAAGCTGTTCAGTTCAATACTTGCACCTATAAAAGATAAAACCTGAGAAACTGAATAATTTTGCAGTGGTCTCTTATTTTTTTGTCCGGAGCTGTATTTACTGAAAATCAGAGTTTACTGATACACTCTAAACTAATAATAGTGTCTTTAATGCAGGTGTACAGAGTGCTTTTAGTGATGACGTTATAATCAATATACTCAGAAAACAGCATATTTTGACAAAATATATCACAGTAATGAAAAACATCATCATACCGCCTATCTCTTACCTATCCATACCAAAAAGAGAACTTTTTATAGAGACCTAGCCTAAGCCATCCTCATCCTCTCAGTAAAACTTCAGCCATGCTTTCATTTCATCGCTATGTTACAAAAACACTCTTCAGACCTCAGCCCGAGCTGACGGGCCCAGTACAAAACACCAGAAAACCTTCTGGCCACACGCTCTGCAGCAACAAATGCTTTCACTGGTGAAGAACCCTCAGTGAATGCATGTTTCTGTAGAAGTCACGGTATTTCATCAATGCCCGCTGGCTGGAAGGGCACAGTCTCTGAGTGATCTGAGAGACCCTGTCACCACTCACTATAAACTGAGGGAAAAATGCAGACGTTTATAAATAAGAGCCTGAATCAGAAATCCATTGCTAGGCTTGTTTTGTTTTTTGTTTTTTTTGTTTTTTTTATAAAATATCCTAACTGAAGAAAAGGTTACCTTCTCAGTTAATTTACAATTAATGCAAGTTGGGAATCACTGATAAAGGAAATTTGGACCCATGCTCACAACGAAACCAAACACTTTAATTTTACACTTTAAAATGACCTTAATTTTGACCTTTTTATCCCCATGCAGAAAAGGAAGGAAAAAACTGCACCGATTAAGGCTGATTAAGGGGTAAAACTACTGAAATTCCCCCCTTACATTTTCTCCATACTCATGCCTTAAATCCAATTTTAAGGTAAAATTAAGGGGTTGGTTTCACAAATTAACAGCCATTTAATTCAAATGAAGGGGTTTGGTGTATTTTCAGGGGAAAATTAAGTTTTTTCATGCATGCAGAAGCCTGTACATAAACAAGCAGAAACTGGGACAACTCTACTTGGCCTGGCATTGTATGGATACTGACCTCAAGTGCACCTCTAGTTAAGAGGTTTCCTTTAGCCCTTAAGTGCAGAGCGTCATACTGGTGTGCCATTGACTACTTTCCAGTGAAGCATTCCATCATATTGATGTGTTTTGGAATGTTAAGAAATGACGTGATCTAACTACTGACCAACACCGCAAGTTAATGTTGATTCCAGATTACAGGTTATATGCAGAGATCTTTACACTTATGGTGGTTTTCCACTGACTGGTACCAGCTCGATTTGGTTTGGTTCGGTTCAGTTCAGTTCTACTCTGTTCAGTTTTGGTGGTTTTCCACTGACTGGTACCAGCTCAGATCGGTTCAACTCTACTCGCTTTTTTTGCTTTTCCATTACTACAATCTGGGACCTGGTACCTGGTACCCAGTACTATTTTTAGTACCACCTTGGTCGAGGTTCCAAACGTGCTAAACCGATACTAAATGATGATGTGTACATATTGGAGGTTACTGATTGGTGGTTGCTATTGTTGCGTCAGTGTTGTTGACTGAACCCAGACAAGCCGCCAAGCATTTACCCCAGAATACAACTTTCTCTGCCCCGTCATTTACCTCACAATACAGCTTTCTCTGCCTCAGCTTCAACTTTCTCTGCCCCGACGTTTACCTCAGCTTAGAGTGCTCCGCTCGTGCTGCTTCTCAGAATGTTTGGTCACCATAGCAACCAGTTGTAGTGGAAACTGAACAGAGTAGACCCGAATCGAACTGAGCTGGCACCAGTCAGTGGAAACCCCCCACAAGAATGGGACCAGGTACCAGGTACCAGATTTTAGTAATGGAAAAGAAAAAAAGCGAGTAGAGTCGAACCGAACCGAGCTGGTACCAGTCAGAGGAAAACCACCATTAGAGTTTTATATGTATACTTTTTTGACGAAATCACACTAAACTCAGGCTGTGGCAGATCACTTGACGGATAGAGCGAACATTGTGCAGGACACTCAAGAGCATAACACATGCAACAAAGACACTCAGACATAACAATTCTTTACATTTCATTTTGTGCAGTTATTGAACATACATCTCCAAAAAAGTAAGAGACCACTGCAGAAGTGTTTCTCAGGTTTGATCTTTTATAGGTGCAAATATTGAACTGAACAGCTTTGCCGTAGTTTTTAAGAACTGCTGGCAATATTTCTCCTTATTTCTAAATTAAAATATTGTTCTTTAAAGCATCATTTTAAAGGAAATGTCAACACATTTATCAAAAAATGAGAGAAATGATGCAGTGCTTACAGAACTTGAATAATTCAAAGAAAACTAATCTCTTGTTCACTCTTAAACAAAATGGCAAGAATTACCTTTGACGAACTTCTAGCAGTTTTTTACCATCCAACTGGTCTCATTGTGAGAGGAGAGTGTTGATTACAGCCGTGTTTTTATACTTTTAGTCATTAAATAAGATTTGTTTCAGGTGATCACTAATCAGTACCTCATAAAGCAGAATGAGGTGCTTGTGTTGGAATTTAACAGACACTGGTATGGAATGGCCGTCCTACTCAGAGAGATGCTGATTTAAAAATACATTGCAGTGGTCTTTTATTGTGTCAAAGTGATACCAGCAAATGACTTCCAAGTTGTTTTGTGTTACACGCCTTGTTGTAGCTTATTTGTTCACCTCTGTTATGGCACTGTAATCAGCAACAAATGTGATCATCCTGTTGAAAAAATCATGGGTTAAAGTGAAACAAATTACACTAGTGCTCAAGTCAACATCATCTCACTGACGAGGAGATATTTCGATTATTCAAAAATCAGCAGCAGTATCAAAGATGCTCACTGTCCGTCACCAGTGGCCTGAAAATGATGCTCTGAAACTGTGGCTCTGCGGCTCTGCAATCACACAGATGCCACCAGAGCAAATGCAACACAATTCAAAATACAATGTAACCGACTGTTGATGTGAAAGCAATCCAGAGCACGAGCAAAATAAATTACGTAGCAATGGGTTCAACTGTAAACAAAAGTCTTCCCTGCTGAAGGGTTAAAAACAGCACATTTAAGCTTCGTCTTTGTCTGGTAATGAAATATGGTGTCCACGAAAGGCTGTGCATAGTTTAATAAAGACATTTTTAAAGTCTTCATTTTACAACACTAATCTGGGGCTTCAGTGTTTGTTCGTATTTGCTAAGCTTTGTAATTATACTGTGGATCCAGTTTTTACACTGAGTGCATTCTTTCTTTCAACCAGCCATTCAATCTTCTACTTTTATCTTTTAACAAGCCTGCATCAGGTACTGTGACAGATACAGCTGTGAAACACAAAGTCAGCTTATACGGGATCAGACAGTACAGATTACAGCAGAGTGCCATGTCTCAGAAAGCAGAAGCATTAATAAAAAATGAACATCAAAGTGTCAGTGAGGGAGACAGGAGATAGGAGAGGTGGAGGGAGGGGGGGGGGGAAGGAGAGAGGAAGAAAGGAGGTGGGCTGAGAGCCACAGTGGTCGCACGGATGGGTCAGAGCTTGGGCTGAACGATATGGCCAAAAATCATATATATTTCTCTCTGTCTCTGTCTCTTTCTCTCTGTCTCTGTCTCTCTGTCTCTTTGATCTCGATGGTTAACGTGTTTCGACAGAACACTGGACCGGTTATATATATATTTTATTTGTGTCTGTTGTGTATTTTGTTCCCAGCCTCCTTACCCATGACTTCACAGACTCTCTCCAACACACGTTTTCATTAAGGTCTAGGGATGGTGAAAGCAATTTCAAAATTCGGCTCTTTGGTTGAATATTGTCTTTGTTCCAGATCATCTCATTAATTATGATTTGTTTGGAATGAGGAAGTGTTCTTTTATCTTTCTTCTGTAGTCTTCTTTTGCTTTGGAAGAGTCAGTAATCCTCAGTTTCACCTCAGCTGAGACTGGGGCTGTTGAGTTTAAGTACAGCACCCTGAGAGATCTGAAGTTAATTATGCTCTGGAATTGTTTAAATCTGACAAAAGCAACTGTATATGTACAAACAGGTGATACATTAAAGGAGAAAGTGTCCTAGACGCCAGAACATCTTCAGTAGTCATTTTACAAGTCTCTGAAACTGTGGCAATCCCTTTATGCATTCAGCTGTGTTGCTCTTGTGTCTGCTAAAGCCGTAGGACATGATTTACATCATTTTCATACTCAAGCCATTCAGTGTCCTGGATGCTCTGTGGATTCTGGAACAGACTGCTCCCTTTAGGACAAATGTCTTGTTGGATAGGAAAGTGATCAGTCAGTATAACTTTACTGATTTGCAGTGACTCCTGTTAAGAAGGGAAAAGGAACTAAATCATGCCAACAAAATAATTTAACAGACCCATCACTGCACAGGACAAACATGTTTGTATTGTTCTTTGGGTCCAGTTGCACTAACAAGTCCTAACTAAAGTGTAAAGTGACCATTTTTGGTATACGTGAACATGCCACAGCATGAATTTCTTCTCTGTATTTAACCCATTCACCAAGTGAAGCAGCAGGCAGCCAGGAACACAGCGCCTGGGGAGCAGTGTATGGGGATGGTTCCTTACTCAAGGGTACCTCAGTGGTGCCACAAGCAATCTTGGGATTAAAAAAAAGACAGTCTTAACTGCTAAGACAGTTGTAGCTAAGAGCATTTTTCAAAAAGACTTTATTACACCATTACACCAACCAAACCTAGTGGCAGTGACTGCTTTTAATGATGCACGTTTGAGTGAAAGTATGTTTATCAGTGACCAAATTACCTACTACTGGCAATTGCCATTTGGGAAACAACAGTGAAATAACAGTGAAATTCGCAAATGGATGAAATAACGTAGTCTGCTTGAAGCCTCACTGATGGATCAGCATAACAGCTTAAAAATGAAAACATGATAAAAATGGGTTGACAATACACAGGATGTCACATTTCCACCTGCTTTTGTTTTTCCCGAGGTCCACGTGGGTTTCTGTTTGGTGTTTCAGCGCCACTCTTGAATATTTACCTCCTTAAATAGCCTTGAGTCTTTGTTGGTCAACTGTGATGTTTCTCTTGCTACACTTTGTGTTCGGTTTGTCTGCTCTTTGTTTGTTTAATTTGTGTTCCTAAACTGTCAGCATATCATGAATGAAGTTATTGTATGCATTTGCATCCACACCAAGTCTTCCCTACATAACAGAATTTCATTTCTCAATCTTTTTGAGCTGCGACCCTTCAAAGGACCCCCGTCTCTAGACTCCATTTCTCCAGGGAGACGGACTTCAGTTTACAACGTCTTTGCACTCTGCTTCTGTTGTACTTGCTATGTTGCTGGCTCTGCTTCTTGTGGTGTGTTCAAAGGGAGGGCTTTATAGTGCAACAACTTTGAGGATAAATACACAGCTGCCCACTTTGGTTTTAAATGTATGGGAATATGTACAGTGAAATGTGTTTTTTTGCATGTTTTGCAGTGTAACTAGCTCATCATGTACATAAGTTACAGTCAATTCAGCTGCTTACAAGAGATCATTTTTGTTTGGGTTGTGGAGCAGCAGTTTGACAAGCAGAGAATTGGAAAAAAGTCCTAAGTTTGACCTGATGTCTGCTCTCAGGTAGGGTTGGGAGAGGTTTCAGCGTTATGTTCCGACTCGCCCCCTCTGCTCCTCTAGGGAACATCATCTGGCTCTGCCATCCCTACACACAAAATAAACCCAGTCCAGACTGGTCTCATTCTGGTTCCCTGCTGGTGGAATGAGCTGCCTAAGATGACCAGAGCAGCAAAATCCCTCTTCATCTTCAAAAACCTCCTGAAGACTCATCTGCTCAGAGAGCATCTCCTCTCCTGATGATCTATCTGTCTTCTTACGCTACTCCCTGCATAAAGATTTCGTACTCTCCTCTGGTTCTCACACTGTCCTGAAACTTGAATGTGTCCTCATGTTGTTAGTCGGTTTGGATAAAAGCATCTGCCACGTGACTATAAAGTAATGTAACGTTTACGCCTGATCTTGGTGAAGATTCGGCTTACTACCAGCTGGTGCAATGGTCCTAAAGTTACGGCCAAAAAAACAACAATGGCCCTCTAACCCTATGACCAGGCGTATGCCCTGTTGGTGTACATCACACGTCCACTTGCCCACTTGTGGAGAACAGAGTGAAGGATGACACCTCTGACTCCAAGTTATTTTTTACATTGCTGTAGATCTATGCCTTTGTTTTTTTTTCCACTGAATTCTTTAATGTCATTTGTCTTTACACTACAGCCCTACTACTAAAATATCCCTCTCTATGTAGTGAAACCACTATTATTGACGACAGTCTGATCACATCCTGCACTGACATTCTCAGTCACTTGAACAGTTGCTTTTCTGTTTTTCTTTTTCTTCCACTTAAATTAGGTACATAAATAGTAATTTATCTCAATGTGAGCCAGTTCATTGTAAGGGACACAGTTAGCCTAAGGTTTACTGAGAGAAAAAGTTAGATTTAAAAAAAAAACAGTGATCATTTTATCACACAGACTTAATACGAAGCATGAGAATGTAGTCATTTCTGGAGAGAAATTGGGAAGGAGTTTATCAGTGTGGCGGTAAAACACTGCAGCCGGGTGGCAGGTGTTGCTGCGAGACGGGATATCTATTCTCGAGCTTGTCGGATAACCCTCTGGGAATATGTATTTGAGGACTCAGCGCAAGCACTTGTGGAAGTTGTGATTTATTAAACACTAAAATAAGAGTTGCAAGCATTTAAATGGGATGTTGAGCTATTTTAGGAACATTGCTCTGAGCCCTCGAGGCCGGGCTTGGGTGTGCAGAAGTAATGCTTCAGATTAGGCACCGCGTTCATTCAAATCATCCATGGTGAAAGGAATTTGCATCAGTGTGCATATTGAACAATGGGTGCATGCATTAAGAAGATGATTCATTGATTGTTCTGGTTATGCCATGCTCTTTCTCTGATTATGTAACAGGTGCCTCTCAGGTCAAATCCATAAAGCATGCAGTGTTCACTACTCAAATATCAGCCTCTGGTCAGAAAATCAACGTGAGGCCAATTTTTCCATTTGCCTAAAATGGATAAGTAGCTCCCATGGATTATATATGTGTGTGTGTGTGTGTGTGTGTGTGTATGTTTCCTGCCACTCCTCCCTGTGTGTGTTTCCTGCTGCCACTGTGCTGTGAGCTGGTGTCGCTGAATGAAGCCGGAGGTTCCTGCCTCCTTGTGCTAACTGAAAGAAAACAGACACACACACACACACACACACACACCTGCCAACAGAGAGCTTAGCTTCCTGTTCGCACCTCCCCACACACAATCTTTTTACCTTGTGCATACCCCCACACACATATAGGTTTATTTCTGCATATACAGTACTGTGCATGTCTTATTCTACTGAGAAAATTACAAATAAAAGCCATCTCTCTGGGCAGTATGCATTCATTTGCTTTTAGACCTATTCTCCATATACACAGGTATTTTTAATGCAGCTTTTACTTCTAAAGTGCAAATTGTTTACTTCTAAAATGCACATTGATTTTAATGCAGCTTTTAAATCCAAAATGCACATTGTTTTGTTGTAAACCTAAAAACACACTGTCAACACCATGTTGACCAATCAGAAGCCAAAATGAAAGTGACATTGTCAGTGAGACGATGTGGGGCTGCATCTGAATGAACCTTCCTTTCCCATCCACAGTTTTTGATTTGCATTGTTCTTGTAACAAATCCATGTTGGATATTTACTCACAAAACACCTACTTCTAAAGTGACCGTGTGTGTGTGTGTGTGTGTGAGTGAATGGTGTGTGGGTGTGCCCTGAGTCGCTGCCTCGTACCCTTAGACCCCAGGATAGGTTTTGGGTACCTGTGACCCTAGTAACGAATAAGCAATTACAGAAAATGAATGAATGTAATATAATGTGCTGTACAGGTGAAGTGGGGTTTGCTAAACAGCATCTAGCTCTAATCTACTAGCCTAAAGTCACAGTAGGCATTAATCATTTAAACTGTGTCTTTATTTTTTTTTATATAGTGTTGTACCCCTGTAACTAATGACTGGAAGACTGTCTCTGTAACTAATGACTGGAAGACTGTTCCTGTAACTAATGACTGGAAGACTGTTCCTGTAACTAATGACTGGAAGACTGTCCCTGTAACTAATGACTGGAAGTCTGTTCCTGTAACTAATGACTGGAAGACTGTCCCTGTAACTAATGATTATAATTTGCTTTGGATAAGGGTGTCTGTTAAATGCTGTAAATGTAAACAACATCACGTACTCTTAGGCAGTGGCCTTGATTGGACAGCATAACATATTCATGCAATTATGTGTTTTGCTTTGAATGTTTTAACTGTTTTCTTTGTCTGCATGTTGGCATGTTGAGTTTTGCTTGTGACTTTGACTGGCTGCATTGAAGTCATGTCCTTTACACCTCTGTTTTCTTACTGTTCAGACGCACACAGACCAGCTCAGTCAGATTTCTGTTTGATTCCACCTTTGCACCTCCAACTTTTGGTTCTCCACTGTTTGATATTGAGTGCTGAGTCCTCACTTCACCATCTGTGTGCTGGTAATACAGCGGGGACACTTTCCACTGCTTTCTCTTTCTGCTTTTGCTGAAAGTAGAGACAAATTGTTTTCCAATCCCTGTTGTAGACCCCAGTAGACCACGGTAATACAGACATTTCTAAAGAAGTTCTTAGTAAAACTAGTTAGAGCTCCAGACATCTCAGATTGGCTACAGAAGCGGTGTGTTTATGATCATTATTGTGTAAGTGCTGAAATCACAGCAAAACTGATCCCACCCTCTGGAAAACAAAGCACTGCCCATCTTAACATATAAGACCTCTACAGCTCCTGAAGGTCTTACCAATAGGAGCTCTCTTGAGACCGGGGGAAAATCTTCTTTAAGAAATTTTGGTTCCAGCCAAAACATTATTTTCAGAGGTGGAACATAATGAGCATGATGATTTTTCTGATATTAAACTAAAAATGACAGACATGTGTTTTCAGCCCTCTCTGAAAACCGTTAAGGCCTTGAGGGTTCCGCACTGCTTTTCTAGATTGGTAGATTTTAAGGCGGTAGCCAAAGGCAATTTCAGTGTGCACTTGCACAGCTGCACATCTGTCCAGTTGCAGTTGTTAGACCACAAGATTAATCTCACTAGGTTTAATCTCATGTTGGAAAACCAGCATGTGATTACACAAGCACATGGACCTAACTGCTTCCCTTAATGCCACCGTTTCTCTCAATTGCGTGAACATGTTTCTCACAGCAGAGCTTACTTTTCACACAGTGCACAAGCACTCTGTCAGAGATTAACACACACTGAATCTTTCCCCAAAAACAAGTACTCATGGTCTTTTCAGAACCTCTCTATTGCAGATGGCCATAACACATTCAGATTAGACCATAATCCAACAAAATGAATAACTCAGGATCATCTATATGTGGTACTGTGGTACATAAAGAAAATGCTGGAGCCTATAAAACGACCTATATTGTCTGTGTTCGTGTTCTGTGTTTCTTTGGGTCATATTGAAAATCTACTTAACATATTCAAAGTGTCCCTAAAATAACTGATCTGATATGCAAATAAAATACCCCCGCAAAGTTGCGGTTCAGATTTTGAGACCTCATCGATTTTTTCTTAAAACCGAACTTATAATTTAAATTAAATTATTACTGTATTTACCCTGCTAATACCAAAGAAAACACGTGTGCGTGAATTACAGTTCAGTCTATACAGTGGTAACATCAGTATTTTTATTCTAGCACTGCAGGAGACAGCAGTTCAGTGTAAACTGTACAGTACAGATAGGGGTTTACCTTTACATTTTCTTTAAGGGTAATGTAGTAAGCGGAGTTTAAAATTTAAAGTGTTGTGGGAGCATATTTGGTGGCATATTTAAACAAAGCTCAGTATGACATCTGACACCTCAAGCATCAATACCGGGAGGATAGAATGATAGAACACAAATGGCCTGAGGCTGTTACACTAGTATCAGTTTTTTATGTTCTTCTGATCTATGGAATAAACTTTCCTGCCTGTTTTACTCTTGGGTCTATCTTAGTCTGAACCTGACAGTAAGATATTTTTCTTCTATTTTCACTATAATATTAAGATAATAACTGATGAGGTAAGTTTTTAAAAAGTCCTTACAGTTATTTTTATTGATGGTTCCAGTAATTTTGGAGTTCCAGTAATTCTGTTTTGTATTTTTGGGCCTGTGCGGGGCAATTGTAATGATTTATAGGACATGACTGCCCATTGCCTTATGGATCAACCGTCATGTGGTTTAACATGTGGGAACAGATATTGTGGGTTGAAGGCATACTTGATTTTCTCCACTGCAAGAGAGATCTGGTTTTGTATTTATTAACAGGTTATACATATTAGAGTTTGGCTTTAGATTCAAGTGTTTTCTAAAAGGCAGGTCCCTTATAAATTCCAGATTTTTGAAGTTCATGACATTCAGTTTTTGTTAAGACTGGATCACAGAATTGCTGAGGTGGTGTTGTGGTATTCAGCAAGTGTTCATTTATCACTAACAGCAAGCTTTCACTTGAGACCAGTGTTGCTGTATGAATTGTTCTGCATCGATGGAGAAAGAAGATAATCATTATTTAAATCATTTAAATTCCTTTATTTAATTTAAATAGTGCAGAATGGCCTCCAGGCACCAGGTCTTATTCTCAAAACACAAACCAAAACACCAGCTCAACCTTTCATGTCCCTATTCCATTGGTTTCTAGTGGAGCATGGCTTACCCAAATGATGAGTGAATCTAAAACTGAGAATGTCCTCTCTTATATCCTAAATTGTTTACTTCTGTAGACTGTTTTCTTTGAGTGAGGCTTTTTTTAACCTATGGCTGAGGCACAGCATCATATTTGTGTTCAAGCATGCACCGCCAGATCAGCTCACAGCTTCAGTCCAGCCTCCAAGAAGTGATTTACACCTATTCAAACAAATAGTCCTCACTCTGATGATCACGTTGATGGGTCACTTGCACAGGGTGAAAGTGACCCCTAGAAGAGCTATACATTTAGTACACAGTGACAACACACTGAGGGTTAAAGGGGGTGAATTATATGTATATATGTATATCTGATGGGATTAGGGACTGCATGAAGGAAATAGTCGCTACCCTTTGAATCGTATCGAATCATGTGACACACTATTTTGTATGTATGTGCATGTCAAGGCTTTAGTAGTTGTTGTGGTGAGGAAAGGCTTTAGTAGTTGTGGAGTGAAGAAAGGCTTTAGTAGTTGTGGAGTGAAGAAAGGCTTTAGTAGTTGTGGAGTGAAGAAAGGCTTTAGTAGTTGTGGTAAAGAAAGGCTTTAGTACAGGGGTGCCCAAACCTGTCCAGAAAGGGCCGCTGTGGGTGCAGGTTTTCGTTCCAACCAAAAAGAAGCCACACCTG
>JBBPCX010069247.1:0-11507 GCA_037974365.1 Hydrocynus forskahlii
CCCACTCAGCCTACAACAGTTCAGCCCCACCCACTCAGCTAACAGCAGTTTAGCCCCACCCATTCAGTCTACAGCAGTTTAGCCCCACCCATTCAGTCTATAGCAGTTTAGCCCCACCCATTCAGCCTACAACAGTTTAGCCACACCCACTCAGCCTGCAGCAGTTTAGCCCCACCCTTTCAGGTTAAAGCAGTAAAGCTCCACCCATTAATCATACCACAGATTAACCCCAAACATTCAGCCTGCAGTAGTTAAGCCCCACCCATTCCATCTACAGTAGTTTAGCCCCACCCATTCAGCCTACAGCAGTTTAGCCCCACCCATTCAGGTAACAACAGTTAATCCCTACCCTTTCAGTCTATAGCTGTTTAGCCCCACCCACTCAGCTTAAAGCAGTAAAACTCCACCCATTAATCGTACAACAGTTTAGCACCACCCAATCAGCCTACAGCGGTTTAGCTCCATCCATTATATTACAGCAATTATCCCCCCACTCCTGCTGAAGGCATGAAGAGTGTTGTTTCTGCAGTCTGTGGAGTTTATGCAGTGGAAATACGCTCCTGCAGAAGTAAATGAATCACTGCAGCTTCTCCAGCAGGGGTGTTGAATGGTCCAGCACGTTTTGGTGATTTCTCTGCTCAGAAACACCTGGTTCACCTCGCCAGTTAATTGTCAGGTTTAGTGAAGACGTTTTTGGAAGAGAACCATCAAACTGTGCTGGACACCGGCCCCCCAGGACCGGAGTTTGACACCCCTGTTCTACAGAGTCCAAACTTTCAAAAGAAGCTTCTAGAATTTCATTTTTTCCCCCACAAACCTCAGGACTTCAGTCCCTGCCACAGCCAATCAGAACAGGACTCGATTCTTTCTCTTCTCTTTCTATCTTTTGGGTTATTTTATTCTTTCTCTTTTCCTGGCTCTCTTTTTTCATTCTCTGTTTTTGTATTTTTCTTTCTCTTGCTTTTTTTTATTCTTTCACACTTACATTCTCTCTTCCTTGCCCTCTTTTTGTATTTCTTTTGTACTCCTTTTTCTTTCTCTTCTCTCTCTCCCTCGCTCTCTTATTCTTTTATTCTCTCCCTTCCTTGCTTTTTTGTTTTTTTCTTCTTTTGCACTCTTTCTCTCCTGCCTCCCTGCGCTGTTGTTGTGTATCTTTCTCTTTTTTTACTCATCCACTCCTCATTAAAGCACAAAACCACTTTTTGAACGAGGCACAGCCAATCAGAACAGAGCTCATTTACATGTATCAGTCTAAAGGCCTGTTTGGTGCCTGAGGGATGAAGAGAGGAGGAAAATGAATTAGTGATAATTTTTCAAACATAAATGTCATTAGTGGGGGGAAAAATAAAATACAGCTAAACGTTGGGATAAGGGCTCTTTAAGGCCATTAACAGACCTTAAAGGACCACACACACACCCTCACACACACAGACACACAGACACAGACACAGACACAGACACACACACACACACACACACTCACATATTAGAATCAGGATTAGATTTATGCTGAGGGTTTGAACGCTGAAGGCCTGCAGCTAAAATAATCAGCTGTCACTAGAATAAATTCCACCACTGCTATCAACACACACACACACACACACACACACACACACACATACACACACACTAATATCCGCACTGCTCTTCTGCGATACAGGCCTCATTCCCCTGGCGTATTTGATAACGAGCCCGTTGGGGAGCCTTGTTTAGACTCAGATTATTTAATGAATGAGTAAATAAAAGCCTCAGCTCTGCTCTGTTTAAAGTGCAAAAATAAAGTTATTTTCTTTTCTTTCTACCAACTCAGACCCCTTTAAAATCCTATTTTGGAGGCATTTTTAGAAGATAGTTTGACATCAAGTACTGCGTGAAAGTCTTCCTTCATTTTTTCATATTTTGCTTCCAACGATCCAGACTTTCCTGTATTTTTAATGAGGTCTTGAGGAACAGTTCTCCAGGCTTCCTGAAGAACTTTCAAAGTCTCTCATTTTCAGTCCAGTCTCTGAACCTGACCAGTTTCAGAGGAAAGTGTTTTTGTGACCTACGTATGAATCATTAAAGCAGAACAAAGCACATTTAACTTAATTTACTCAATATGCCAAAGATAAGACAGTCTGACCGACAGTTAACAGTATTTTTGTATCAACATGGTGATTCAAAGAAGAATATAAAATGAGGGGTTTATCAAGATTTTAGCACAGTACTACAATCAGACAAGACATGTTACGCTATTTTAGCTTTAGCACTAGAGCTACAAGGCTAATGTAGCTAAGAGGTAATGGATGCAATTCTTTTATAAATTTCCTGTTTTCCCATCTACGCCTTGTCTCATTCTTTCTCTTTCCTTATTTTTCTCATCTACTCACTCACCTTCTCTCTGCTTTCTTCTCTTTTGTTTTTTTTCTATCTTTTTTGGCTTTTTCTTTCTGTCTTACTTTCTCTCTGCCTTCCATTCTTCTATTTGTTCCTACTTTCGCCCTCTTTCAATCCATCTCATTTCTCTCCTTTTCCTTATATAAATCATTTCCTCTCTTTCAGTCTCTTTTCCTTGCTCTGTTTTACTTTCTTTTCCTTCCCTCTGCCTTTCTGTATCTGCCTCTCCCCTTTTGTCTTCACATCCCTAGCTCTCTCTCTCCTTTCATCTTCAGTTCTTTTTTCTCCTCTGTTTAACTATTTTTTGCTCTTTGTGTAGTTTTATCTTCTTGTTCTTGGTCTTTCTTTCATTGTTCTTTCTTGAGCTTCTTTCTTTGTTTCTCCTTCTCTCTTCCTTCTGTTCTTTCTTTTCCATTCCTTCTCCCTCTTTAATTCCATCCGTTTCTCTCTCTCTCTCTCTCTCTCTCTCTGTGAGTGAGGGAGTTCATCACTCCTTCTCTGGTATGTGACAGTGTGAGGGGATGATAATTAAATAATGCAGTGAAGCCGGTCAGCAGTGAATGGAGATGTGGGGGTGTGTTTATGCAAATCACTCTCGTGTCACACCACATCCATCACTCCCAGTCCGCCGTGTGTCTTTACTACTCGCATCACTTCATTCATCTGCTCGCTGTAGTTCTGCTCTCCAGAGGAGGGGCGCTCATCATGAGTCCCGGTTCATTTTTCTTTTTTTTTTTTTGGGGGGGGGGGGTCTGCTTAGAGCCCATAACCTTTCCAGCCTCTGTCCAGCAAAACCCAAACGACCACTTGACGGCAATTCCTTCATAGAAAAATAATATATAGGACTGAAAAAAACATTTTCACTTTTGCCAATTCTGTACTTGAACATTCACGGCTAAGATATGGCGTACTTTGAACCCACAATTTCTCAGTTTCTACACGGACGCAAGATAAGATCATATATTTCATATATCATATATTTATAACCCCCTCCCTAATCATGCGGTCTAACTGTCCCTCCCCTCCCCCATCACTCAGTATTACTGTCCTCTCTCTCACCCTCAGTAATTTATTAATATGCTGATAAATATGTTTCATGATGGCAGAGTTAAACATATAAACATTTTTTAAAATCAAAAACAATGAACTAAGCTCCTCCTGAACATCCTGAAACAGAACTGTGTTTTTTGTGTGAGATTTGGACATCTCTGGGAAAAAAAGCTTTTTTCTGAAAACAAGGATAGAAACACAGAGACACTTTTACACATGCACTAACACACACACACACACACACACACACACACACACAGACACTGAAACCGCTGAGATGCGTTTGCCTGGAGGTGTGTTGTTTTAACTGCTGTTACATAATAATGAATCTCTGACCGAAGCTCAGAAATACTAAACCATCCCACAGAAACCCCAGAGAAGAAACTTTCCTCACACTCATTTGCAAAATCTGCACCTTCACATTTAAAGGGCCCTTTTCACTGGAAACTCATTTTTCTTGTTTTCCTTTGTGATGTCACAAATAAACCAACAAATTTGCACATTCCACTAAGTAGAGTTTAAGCCCCACCCACCTATGCTGGACTGTTTTAGCCTGGACTGCCCAGCCAATCAGAATAGAGCTCATTTACATACTATGAAATTAGCTTCAAAGTCAGCTTGAACTACACTATTGTTTAATAATGTTTAATAACTTTTTTGTACAGTGATGTCATCATAAAGGAGTAGAGGAGGGGCAAAAGTCACTATATTTTGATGGAACATCTATTTTGATTAAAGGAATATTCACATGAATATTTTCATCCCCAGAACTTCTCTGGAACCTCAAGCCACATCCAGCTCTATATTAAGGTGGACTGGACTTATGGATGTTTTAGGGCACAGTATGACTTACTGTGAGCTGTAAAAATGAACTGAACATCAGCGCTACAGGCGGCAGTTTCCGATGACACCAGGGATGCTGTTCACAAAGCAGGACAGATCTGGGATCAGATTCCTCCATGGTTATGATGTCACAGAAAGATGATGTCTAGATCAGCGATCCTGCTCCTGAAGTGGTTTGTGAAAACAGACCTTGTTGTGTAAAAAAATGCTGCAGCATTCTGCTCTACGCTGAAGTTTAGTTCGTTTTTATAGCTCACAGTAAGTAATAATGCGTCTTAAACCACGTCAAGTCTGATCCACCTTAATGAAGAGCCGGATTTGGTTTGAGGGTCCAGAGACGATTTGGTTTTGTCTTTACAGAAAAAGATTTGTCTGACTACTGACTTCAAGTGTTCTAGTGTGACGCTACCTTCGTAGCTCCAGTTCTGAACGAAAGAAGATCAATTTAAATCCAAATGTGTCTCGACTGATTAACTAATCAACTAGGGTCAGTGGAGCACTGCGTACATTTAATTTGCCAAATTGTTCCTTTAATGTGAACTAAAGAGGTTAAAAAGCTCACCTTTCACAAGAACTGAATCAGAAACAGTTGATTTTGAACTGATATACAGGTTGGAAAATGGTAAAAATAAAAAAAAATGCAAAAAAATGTAATAAATGGGTCCTTTGACAGTCTAAATTACACTCCAGCCTTAATCATGTTTCTGAGTAACACAGATAGCATGCAGGTCAACATTAAACACACACTCACTCTCACGCTCTCTCTCTATCTCTCTCTCTCTCTCACACACGCTGTAAAGTGCTCAAAAGTGAACAAAACCAACATTTAAATCACAACAAACCAGTGAGCAGATGAATATTCTCTGATAACGCAATTTAGTCTGTGATTCATTTATACCAGAATAAAACTATAAAGTTTGATGCTGGTGTAAATGAATCACAATCGTTTCGTCGGTTTCTTGCTTTTCTCATCCTGATCTGCCAGGTGCACGCGCTCTGCAGGACCTTCTTACCTGCATGCTGTCCGGCCGCCTCGTGCTCCTCTCTTCTGCTCGCTGCGCGCGGAGGACCGGGAGGAGGAACCGAATCGAATCTTTACTAATGAATCTTTTTGACTGGCCCGAGTGTATCGATTCGCATCTCTCCTCCTGCACCTGAAGCAAGGAGAGCGCTGTTGAACTCAGGTAACGGTGGGAACCAATAAGATTCATTTATTCTGTCAGGAGCCAATCAGAGGCGAGTATTATGAATAACCGTTGCAAGAGCGGTCTGGCTTCATCATTATGGGCGTGACTTTTATTATTAGTATACTCTCATACATTATATGGACAAAAGTATTGCAACACACGTTTTTCGGGGCTTTGGCTACTAGGCCTTTTAGTCCCAGGGAAAGACAATCTTAATGCTTCAGCAATACGCCATACAATTTTGTGGACACAGTCTGGGGAAGCTCCTTTTCTTTTCCAGCATGACTGCGCCCCAGTGCACAAAGCAAGCTCCACAAAGACATGGTTGGATGAGTTTGATATGGTAAAACTTGACTGGCCTGCACAGAGCCCTGAGCTCAACCTCATCCAACACCTCTGGGATGTCTGAGCTCATAAATGCTCTACAAAATGAATTCCCACAGAAACCCTCCAAAATCTTGTGGAAAGCCTTCCAAGAAGAGTGGAAGCTGTTATAGCTGCAAAGGGGGACCAACTCCATATTAAATTCTATGTATTTGAATTGCAAGTCCCTGTTGGTGTAATGGTGAAGCATCCAATACTTTTTTCCATATAGTGTAAATAAAAGCTGCGAGACAAGGTTCTTTGTATTCACCATAGAACCAAATTGGGTTCCTTAAAGAAACTTTCAATGGCTCTATTTAAAAGTTAAGAATTGTGAGCCTGTGAAGAACCTCTAAAGAAAGGGCCCATATCATTAAAAAATTTTTTTTAAATAAAATAGGTCTGGAAATTATCACTTAATTGTATTTGTGATGTTAAGCAAACGACAGTACCATCAAAATATTCTAGAACTGAACTGATCTAGAGTCTTTATAATAGTCCCGATTGGTCCATTGTGACGAATCTGTCACAGTTCAATTCACTGAGGCTGGGAGTTTGAATCAGGAGTCGATTCAGTGAATCAGAATGTTCAGTAATGATATTGGTGTGTGTGTGAGAGAAGGACCTTCTGAACATGAAAAAGGACTAAATGTAAACACACCTCTGTTGTTGATCAGAGCTGTTGTTCTGAATACAGAGTCCTACGGGCGTGTTCTTTAATCCAAATGATTCAAACAAATTCAGGATAAAACCCTCCACTTCCATCACAGGCGTGCAGAACGTTCACACTTCTCTTGAACATCTAAAAATAGCCTCCTGCTGCGATGTGTGTGTGGAGAAAACCCTTCAGAAAAGGAAAACGAAGTGATGTGCAGTGATGTTGGCGCCTGTGGATGTTGCAGCATCAACAGCAGTGTGTGAAGGGCCTTAAATAATTCACAACGGTTCTTCAGCAGTGACCGAGGGATGACAATGTCTGAGAGCTGCTCCTGAGGACGCTTAGATGATCTTGAAGTGTATTGGAGAGGAACACACACTCAGCATCAGCACACCAACATCAGAGCAAGATTTTTCTTCATTGTAAAAGTAAAAAATTAGACGCTACCCGGAACAGTATTGAGAACTTCCCAAACATCCGTCCAGGCACCTCAGCTGCGCTCGTGAGAGCCCCGAAGCTTCAGGGGGGCCCTGAAACCGTTGCTGATGGGCTCCTTAGCAGGTGGTCCACACTTTGGTGATGTCATAAAGCAGTTTCAGATAATAAACAGGAGCAGTTTTATTGATATCTCAACATCCTCACTTCATCAGGTTGACCTGAAAACAGGGTTCCATCAATGTATCAGAATCAGAATCAGAAAACCTTATAGACCCCAGAGGAAATTGCTTATGTATCTATTGAACCGAATCATGAATCGACAGTGTTATTACAGTCCACCTGTAAACAAAACCGTGAATGATCGCACACATGCATTCGTTAGCCTACTTTCTGCTTTGCTGCGTTATTGTCATACAGGGCTCCTGTAGGCGAGATCAACAAATACAGTCCATCAGCCAAAGGCGTGTTCTGTTTCTTTGTTCTGTGACCGGGTGGCAGTAGAGCCTCCAGCCGTGATGTTCTTGGTGAGAATGCAGGACCTCCAGTGTTCTCCTGCTTTTCTGCAACAGTTCTACACAATAAAGAGTACAGGACAGCAAAGAAGATCCCAGTTCTGCACCAAACACGCGTCTCCTTCTGCCAAGAAAAAGTAGGTCCTCCTGCTGCAGTTCAGCTGCAGGTCTGAAGGTGCAGCAATGAACTGGAGCTGAATCAACTTCTTCAGTTCATCAGATTCACTCGATGTGTTTTTTGTTTAAAGCATCTCAGCCCAAATTGTTTGTCAGTGAGGTTTCTGTTCAGTTCTGCTCATCTCATTTGTTGGTGTGGGTTCTGTTTGGGTCTGCTCATTTCGTTTGTTGGTATGGGTTCTGTTTGTCTGTTCTTGTCTCGTTTGTTGGTGTGGATTCTGCCTGTCCCGTTTGTCAGTGTGGGTTCTGTTTTGTTCTGCCAGACTCTCAGTGAGGTTGGAGGTTTTTCTCAGTGAGGTTGGAGGTCATGCATGTTTGAAGGCTCTTGCCAGAACTAATCCAAAATGTGATTAAGTAAAACTGTTTCTATCTGCATGGATCTCCCAGGTGTTCCTCAAACTTAATTAATCAGCAGAAGGTGAGCTTTCTGTGGACTGGAATAGCTGAGCAGCAGTGTGAAGCATCATTCTTCTCCTGATGGAGGGAAAATATAAACCCAGAAGAAGATTTTGCCGCTCACAAATAAATCAGAAATAAATAATCTTATTTGAAGATTATTGAAGTCTGACTTGTTTCTCCTAAACCCCCTTCAGGAGAAATCAGGAGCAAAAAAAAAAAAATCAACTTAAGACAGATGTTCTTCTGCGCTTCTCAACAGCTTCTCATTTTTTTTCTTTTTAACAACCTTATGGATCTCAAAACTGTCTGGTAGTTTAAATTTGAATTTGATCACTAAGACAAATATCAGATGTTGTTCATACTCATTTATGAGAAACCAAGTTTTCTTTTGGATCTTCTGGTTGATCTGAATATCTGATGATCTGAAACAAATAAAGAGAACAGTGAGAGAAAAGAAAGATCATTCTACGAGTCTAACGTCAATGACAATAGAAGTCAACAATCACCCAAATCTTTTACAGTAAACACAAATCCAAAACTTTTCTGGATCCTCAAACCACTTCCCGATCTTCATTAAGGTCAATCAGACTTGTGGACACGTTTTAGGACACAGAATGATTTACTGTGAGCTGTAAACATGACCTGAACTTCAGAGTGGAGCTGAACGCTGCTGTGCTTTTTCATACACAACTTGATGAGATTTGATCATCAGAATCAGAATTAGAATCAGAACACTTTACTGATCCTAGAGGAAATTGCTTATGTTGCAACTGCACAGACACACAGAGACGCTGAGAAAAGAACAATATAAAATATAAAGTCTAAATAAATCCAATACAGCCAATAAATGATAGTAAATAATCCAATAATGATAATAAATTTACATTTTGAACTTAAGGGCACCTCCACTGATTTTTCTAAATCCACCCTTTAGCTAATGCCACTGCTAACAAGTAAAATGAGGTTTATGTAGAATTAGCATCATGCAAACCGGTGTGATGATTTAGGTCTGATGCTAATCGGTGGGGTATAAACCTCCATGACTCGTTCGCTACATCAGGGAGAGGGAGGACCACCCATCCCACCCAGAGAGAAAGAGGACAGTTATACTGAGTGATGGGGGAGAGGGCGGACCACTCGACTCACCCAGAGAGAGAAGACAGTTAAACTGAGCGATGGGTGAGAGGGAAGACACAGTGTTTTCATTGCGGTACTGACAGCTGCACCAGCTTTGAAGCAGCAACACTATCTCCACCCATCAAATCCATTCTGGATTACAGGCGGATCAATAACTGCCTCATTAGGACCCCGCTATCCCACGTATACTCTTTCACCAGTAGTAAGAGGAGAAGTGTGAACTGCCCAAATTTAGCCCTGAAACTGTCCCAGGACAAAAGAGGGCAAGATGAGGGCAGAGGAACAGAGTTTCTATTATCAACAATGTAAATATTTCAGTAATACTGTATAGAAACACAATGTCCAATGATGTTAAGGAGGAACTGCATCCATTTTTCCAAAATTCCCCCAGATCGGGAATCGTGTAAACAGAAGGTTCATAATGGGTTTGATGGGAGACACTCCGTTCTGTAGAAATTCATGGAGTCAGAACTGTTCACAGTGGACTTGAATGGACCCAGGTGAAATCTCCCCCACAGAAGGCTATTCTATCAAATGGCTACCAGACTGTCAAAAAGCTTTTGTTCCTAAGATTCATGGTGGAGGGATACATACAGGGAGGGTGTCATGAGGCCAAATAGGCAATGTAGTTCCCAAAGAAAAGTGATTTAGTCCAGATTCTCCACTATTTTACCATCATCAACATCCATATAAACACTCAGAACCACATGATGCTTCACTGGGGTCACTAGTGAATGAAATGGCTGGATCTGTGATGGAGACGTCTGGTTCCATTCAGCTCCGCTTTAAAAAAATAAGTGTCTCTACAATGAACCATTTCAGTCAAAACTCACTCTGAACAAGTCTGTTTACACTTAATTTGGGGGGTATTTTAAACATAATCAATACACAGTTGATAAAAATCAATAATAATTAGAAACACAGTGAACAAAAAACCATGAGCACACAGCTTTTTTCCAACAATTGTTTTATTTTTTGTGAGGATGAATGACGATACAAGGTGATGGATTACAACAAGCTCTAGGGTTTCTCTCCTGTTTGTGTGTGTGTGTGTGCGTGTGTGTGAGCTGAATGACAGACGTTTTGTCTCCCGGCCGTCCGTCTCCTGCAGCTCTTTATCTTCCCACTGGTTCTGCTTGTTCCTGAGTCGATTATTTTTAGCCTCTCTGTCTCGTGGCTCTGCAGGATTAAAGCGAAAGTTCAGTGAAAAATCAAATTCCACCAGTTTACCCCAAACAGGCTTGACCCAGGACATGTCCATTGTTCACAGCTTTAACACCATGGAAGCCTGTAGCCCACCAGTTAGCACTTATGATGCTATTTAGTGGGTAAAAAGCTTGCTTATGTGGTTTCTGACATTGTATGATTTACATTCGGGCCTTGGCTGCTACTGTGTTTGGCTACAGTGCTGTGCAAAAGTCTTAAGCCCCTCATTTCTTTACATTTTGCCTTGAATCACCTGCAAAAATGCTGTTTTCCACCTGTCAAACTGTTTTATCCTTGGCATATTGAGTGGATTAAATGTAAGAAATGGGAACATATGTTTTGCTGCGAAGTGCCTAAAGATACAAGGAGCCTAGATAAAGGAGATCAAACCACTCAGCATTCAGCACCACCAGTATACTGATCACCGCCTGATCATCTGGAATCATCTGCACCTGTTTCTTCGCTGGTTCAAGTTAGATGTGCTTTGATCTGCTTGAATGATTCATAAGTAGGTCACTGTGTGGCTTAACAAGAAAAAAACATGTCTCTGAACTGGTCAGGTCCAGGGACTGGACTGAAAATCCTTCTTTTGAAGTCCTTCAGGAAGCCTGGGGAACTGTTCCTCAAGACCACATTAAGACCACTGGACCTTTGGAAGGAAAATATGAAGAAATGAGGGGAGGCTCAAGACTTCTGGAGTTCTGGATGCTAACATACTTCAGACCATATTTACATATAACAATGAGTTGTTCAGTGTCAGAAACCACATAAGCAAATATATTAGAGTTTACTGAACATGTGGTTGGTTAGTGTAGTGGATAACATCACTGCTTTCCAAGCAGGAGGGCGGGTTTTTGATTCCTGTCCTGGGCAGCTCACCACACTTCACAATAAGAGTCTATATACACACCACACTACACAATTAGAGTCCCTGGACAAGACTCCTAACACTACATTCATGCAATTTCAAGTCGCTTTGGATAAATTTTTAAAATTTAATTAAGTCATGTGATGGACTGTCCAAGGTGTTTCTCCACATTTCGCCCTGTGAGTACTGGGACAGGAAAATAACCAAATATTCACTGGTCTTTCTTTTCGCCATGCTGTTCACTGTCATCCTGCTGGCCAGGTTCGAGGAGCACGTCATCAGAGAAGTCAAAC
>JBBPCX010069248.1:0-11507 GCA_037974365.1 Hydrocynus forskahlii
GGGGGTGGTTAAGGCTGCGTCATATAAGCTGTCTAGACAGTGACAGAAGAATATCTTGGACATCTCAGCATGGAATCCAGTCCACAGCCGTGGAGTTGACTCTTGATTCCTGCATGCCTGGACTTGAGGAATCACATCTTCTTGGGATCCACTCCCAGCCTAGCATTCTGGCACCTGATTTGAATTAGACGCCGGTGAACAGGAAGCTTTCTGTTTGGTCGCTCAAACCCTGTGGAGATGTTCAGTCGCTAATAGCCTTCAGAAAAGCTGCTGCTACTGCGTTTAGCCATGCTAACATACTTTAGCTCCTGTTTATAGCTAACAATGTGCCATACAGTGTGAGAAACTACATAATCAGGTCTATAAGAGAATACTAAAGACCTCCACACACTTTGGGGTGAGTGTGTAATGATTTAGCCATTGCTCATCTACAACATTAGCCTCATAGCTTGAGCGATAAAGAAGCTAAATACGTCTCAGCTAATCGATTACATTTGGAGAGGTAAATTCAAGTTGAAATATTGCCAAAATCAGAAATGGTGGGGTGCTAATGGTGTAACAGCGCTATAAGCCAGCATAGCACATCATGTACCAGACCGCATCACTCCTGCAGACGCATTAGTCTCCGATTCCGTCTCTGTTTTTACTGGATAAGAGTGATGGAGGAGGATGTGGGAAAGTTCTGCTGCTAACGCTGCCAACACAAAGATGACGGCCAGTGATATCCCAGTCCGGATATAAAGGCCAAGCCCTGGCTTCTGGCTCTACTTCAGCCACTCTTACATCCTTTACTAGGCACAGTTCCTTTTATTTCTCTTGTTGACTTGTCCTCCACCTTTGTGAACTTCGCATCTGCGACACACACACACATAATATGAGCGCTAACTTGCTAAAGTCAGTCAAACAGAAAGGACATACCTTTTCAAACACTCACAAACATGGATTGTTGCAACAGCCAAGTATGGCTAAATAGCAAACCACTCTGCTAGAAGTACAGGCCAGTGCTCATGTTTGCAATTACTTTGGTTTCAAGACTAGCAATCAAGATGCAGAGAATGATACAGTCCTATACTCTAGAATAGGAGATATTAGTCCTAACACAAGCTCAAAAACACTTATATGCTTGAATAAGAGATTATTAAACAGTCCTACAAGAAAAAGACATAATAATCCCTAAACAACTGTTATAAACCCTAGGAGGTACTAGTTTATAAACAACCTCAAAAACACTCTCATATGTTAGAACAAGAGATATTAGCACATAAATGACCTCAATAAACTTTGCTGTACACTAAACTAGGACATATTAGTCCATAAATGACTTCAATAAATACTCCTATACTAACATTCAGATCAAAACTGTATGTGGAACTAATTACATGGGATTTGGAAAATGTATGTTTTGCTACATGGTGAGACAGTGGTGATTTTAAGTAATCTGCTCAGACTGGGGGTTCCTCGTACACCACAGAGGTCTATGGTATCATGAGATCTGTGTATCCCTCCAGCTTTAGGACTGTCTGTTTTTAATGCAATAATGCAGTAATGGAAGCTCTGGAGAAACAGCAACACTGTAAAAAAAAAACATGGAGCTTCATACTGCAGCTCATCTGATTACCTTCCACTGTTTTAAACTTCTACATCTTTATATTCCTCAGGGTTAAACACACACAGATGGAGCGTTCACAGTGCATGAACCTGAGTGTACACGCACACAAACACACAGACACACACACAGAGCTGTGACTAAAGGCAAAGAGGAACGGGATGTTTCGTGAGTTGTGTCATTTTACAATCTTTCACAAGAAAGGGAGAGAATGAAGAAAGAAAGGAGAGAGAGGATAAAGAGGGGAGAGGTGGAGAGAAACAGAGCAAAGAGAGAAAAGTAGAAGAAAGAGAGAGAGGGAGACAGAGAAGCAAGAGTGGAGAGAGAGAAAGAGAGAGAGTAATAGTACATTTACCAGACGCTTTTTTATCCAAAGCGACTTCCATTCCCTAATTACAGGGGACAGTCACCCTGGAGCAACTTGGGGTTAAGGGTCTTGCTCAGGAACCCAGTGGTAGTATGCTGAAGGTAGGATTTGAACTCATGACCTCTTGATCCAGAGGCAAGTATTGATATATATAAATGAGCCCTGCTCTGACTGGCTGTCCTGTATTGGGCCTTGTTTGAAAATGCAGTCCGAACTGAAATCTTCCTTATAATGTGTGCTACAGGACACGTGAGTGCGGATATTTAAATCAGCTGGCTATCATGACATCACAAAAACACTGAATTCAAAACTGCTTAATAATGTGGGCTGTAGGACAAGTGGGCGGGGAAATTTAAATGAGCTGGTTATTGTGACATCACAAAAACAATTCACATATGGGCTATATGGACTGGAGAGTGAAAACTAAGTTTTGAAACAATTTGAAGTAGACATTACTAAACTATTGACTAAACGCCACCCCCCCCCCACACACACACACACACTCACACACTCACACACACTCACACACAGAAGAATGTCTCCTCATGTTGTGTGTGTGAAGCTCAGGTCAGACGGGCCGTGGTAATTGTGTCGAATAGAAATGTGGCCAACTCCCAGAACATTCCAGCTGCATTCTGGAACCAACCGGCACCGAACAAGAGCCATGTATGGGAGAGAGTCTCTCTCACACACACACATACACACACACACACACACACGGGACAGCTGAACTACAAATAAACATCTAGACCTAAACACTAACAGCTTAAAGGGGAATTTACTAATTTTCCAAAATCCCTCAAAATTAAGAGTTTGAGATGTGAATACATTTGAGCAGAGTGAGTTTGTTGCAAATTGGTTCATTGAAAAGAAACTTGCTAACTCTGATTTCTTTACAGTGGTGGTGAATGGAACCAGGGGTCATGATGTCTACAACACAGATACAGATACCCGTTTTACTTACTATCCAAACCCACCAGTGAACCTGCATGTGTCTTCTGAGTGTTCATATGAAATATAGATGATGATAAAATAGTGGTAAATCTGAGCTCTGGATACTGTTTTGCCTCACAGCACCCTTCATGTATCCCTCCACCATTAGGCCAAAAGCTTCTCAAAACTCTGGTAAAACAACATCTCAGGGTTTCAAACAGAACATTCATAAGCATTTCATGTAGCATCTTTCTGTGAGGGAGATTTAGAGACAGACTTCTGGTTCCATTCACCACTACTGTGAACAGCTCAGACTGGTACGTTTCTATAGAATGGAGCATTTCACACCAACCCACCCTGAACCAATTTAATTACAAATGATGGACTTTACAAAAATGGTGGAGTTTCCCTTTAAAGCTGGAATGGACACACCCCAAAAGACACCCGAACAACATACACATTAACTAATGTGTAATTATTAACAGATTAACATATTTTTTTATTTAATGGATTACAATTATTCATTAAATTGCTTTTTTAATCATTCAGTTAGTGTGTATGCATGAGTGAGACAGAAGCACACGAGGATTGCTGAACTTTAAAACAATGATATGCTGATGTCATTTCCTCCATGCTGTAATCTCCTAACAACCTTGTGTGTGTGTTAGGAATGAGAGCTGATGTCACTGGCCTCTGTGTGTGCGTGTGCGTGTGTTCTTTTTTCTGTCTTTATCTCTGTGCTTCCCTCCTTTCACAGATGGATATTTTGCATAGGTTCCTCCAACCAGTGACTTAGAAAGGTTTGTCTATAAAACATTTATAAAGCTCCTTTCATGTGCACATCTGAAAAAAGCTGTATACAACTTTACAAGAGTTCTATAAAAGAACACCATTATATGCAGAGAGAGAATAACACCATAGATACATTATTAAGTGTGTACTATGGATTACTCAGTGCTTTGGATTATTCAGTATCTACTATAAATGACTGAATATTTATGAAACGATAGTGTTTTTTAGTTATGTGGGATGAAGTGAAGTGTGGATCCACTTACAGAGTTTAAAGGGTTAAAGGTTTAATCAGGAATCGCAGCATCTGGTGGTGGTTTGGTTTTAGTGATGCACCAACAGAAGCCTTTAATTACAGCATCAAACTGTATGTTCAGTAACAGGGGTCTGACTCAGCCTGTAGTTTGGGTGTGACCTCAGTCAGGGGAGTGGGGTCAAAAGGTCAGCACCTTTATTTGTGTCCTTTCAGGAACTGCAGTACTGGCAGAGAGCTTCTCTCCACCACCACCTCTTTACTGCAAATACACACTCGGACAAAGCCTTGATAGGAGGGGTCAGTCTCCAGCCCAACCCATGTGTATGCAAACTTCCATTACTTTTTTTTATAAAACAGCCTTTTCTCTAAACTTCAGACCCCCAAACATGCCTTAGCTTTGTGGGGTGGACGTCAGACTGGGCCAGCAAGAATCTGCTAACTGTTACTGAAGTTGTCCTCTACTGCACTCTACAGAACCAATGGAGCTACAATACAATCAGAAATCAGAAAACGTTATTGATCCTGAGGAAAACTGCTTAATTATTTATAAGAAACTTGCTCAATTGCTTGCCTACTTGTAGAAAAATGGAGAAATACTATAAAAATTAGTTTTAAAGGACCCATCACTTTTTTCAACAAAAGGGCTTGATGGTACATCACTGCTAAGATTTCAGAATCAAACCATTCACTCCTTAGTTCATACTGACAAATCAAGAAATACTATAAAAAGGGCCCATATTTTTAAAGGGCCCATATTTTTAAAGGGCCCTTTTTTTTTTTTAACGGGGCCCATATTTTTTTTAAGAGAAAAGGTTGATACGTAAATACTGTCAAGTTTTCAAAATGAAACCATTCACTCCTCAGTTCATCCTGTCAATCTTTGCTAAATTAGCCGAAAAAAAAGCCTGTTCTGAATTCGCCATTTGTGATGTCACAAAACACATTTTCATTTTCAGCCCACAGCAGTTCCACCCATTTATGCCAAAATTTTGAGGAGGGTTTCAGTGTGAAGTACTTTCTGCAATAGCTGCAATACAGGGCAGCCAGTGACAGCAAAGGTCATTTACATATCAGTCTTAAAGGCACAGTAACAGAAACAGTTTAATTCTAAGGGATTAAGAGAGGTTGGAACTCATGCAGAAATGAATTACCATTTACGTGTTAGGAATGGAGCTCAGAGACAAAATGAAAGTGCAAACATGGAAAATGTGGGCCTTTAAAAGATGTTGGAAAGGCTGTAAAGGATTTAATGAAAGTGTAGGTGCGTTTTTTCTTAATTTCCTTGTAGAACTGCTTTTGATTCATATTGTTTAGAATGAAATATGATAATGTAATAAATAATAACTAAAAATGCAATCACCCCAAAAAGCTGACCCAAGGCCAGTCTAGCTGTAAAGGAATCAGTACAGTAACAAAACCAGACAAACACAAACGCACACACCTTTCATTTGATTCTTTGTCACCATGGCAACGGATCCCAGCAGATGGGATGCGAGCGGATTCCTTTGCATCACCATGGTGACCATTCTTGGATGATTTCGGCTTCTCTGCGATTCTCGGGTGAACACAGACACAAGGACGCAAAAGACAAAGGAACACTGAAACTCAGAACTTTAATGGTGCTGATGCTGCAGCTGGATGCGGTGAACATGGAAACATTCTCCATTATCGCAATGACTTCTCTCTTCTACCAAAAAAAATACAGAAATATCTTCAGAATCACACAGCTCTTAGCACATCCTGAAAACACACACACACACACACACACACACACACACACACACACACACACACGGACGGCTCGACCAGAGCAGTCCAAGCATTTAAACGGCAAAACGAAGACTCAAACTCAACTATACAGGCTACTCTTATTTACTAAACCATTAAGATAAAAAGAAAACATGAAACTGCTCTATATCTTTTTTTTTTTTTTTTTTTTTTTTTTGCATCGCTAACATGTCTGTATTTAGTGTCATTGCTGGGGTCCCGACTCCAGAGTAAATGACATTGGCCAAAGCCCTCAGATACATCAATTACCTACCGAGTGTGTAGAAAAGAGAGAAAGAGAAAAGAAAGAGGGAGAATAACAGGGCTCTGACAACATCAGCAAAATAGATTCTGTGTTTAGTTTAGTGCTGATAAGAAATGGAGATTATTGAGTAATCTGAATGTACTTCCACAACAAGCTCCACCTGTTTGCTTTCATGTTTTTACTCAGTTTTACTTAAAAGAAAAGTGAAAAATCAAATGCCCACATTGTTTCACTGAACCCAGATGTGGTCGATCAGCCGAGACGAGTTTGGAGTTAAGAACCGGACCCACGAAGCTAATGTTGTTAATGAGAAGTCACTAGACACCCAAATTTTCCATAAATACATCCCCAAAAATTCTCTCAGCCCACTCAAACTGGATCCAGCTCTTCAGTAAGGTTTACCAGACTTGTGGGTGTGATTTAGGATGTGTTTACGGGAAAAAGATTTGGGTGACTATTGACTTTTGGTCGGCTGATCAACCACATCTGTTTACATTTGAATCAAATAAATCCAATGCTGGACATTTTCGCTGCATTTAATCATAAATAGTATAAATTTTCATCAGTACTTCTACTAAGAGACAAAATATTATTAGTATTTACTGGACTGGACTTTTATTGGCGCAGTCTTAAAAGAAAACAGTAAAAAACAAGGAGATCCAGTTTTTATGTTTTGGAGCTACTCTGTTGCAAACAAACAAAATGGAAAAAAATGTTAATGATTTTAAATAAATCTGGTAGCAGTGGCAGTGTTAAGGTGCTAGCTTCACCTGTTATTTATTACATCTTGTCACATCTCTAAAGGAAACAAAGACAGGAGGGAGGGAGGGAGGGAGGGAGGGAGAGAGAGAGAGAGAGAGAGAGAGAAAGAGAACACTCAGTACTGCTGACTCCATCAACGTGTGTTTATCTGAATGCTGCCCAGTCTAAGTTTAATAATCAAACACTGGAACACAATGCAGACTGCAAAAGAAACCTCAAAATGAAGAAACCACTCAAAAGTTCAATCAGCCAATCAGTAAGTCTGTTTCTGCTGACATCATCATCATCATCATTAACATCACCATGTCTTCAGCTTCTTCTCCGATGGAGACTCCTTCTCCTCTTCCTCCTCTCCAGACCCCAAATGTGTCCTTTTCTGGCTCCTTGATCCTGCTGGCTCTGCGCGCACCCCAGAACATCCTGCAAGAGTTGAGTCTATAGGGCTCTCACTGTGAGTGCCAATATTGCCGTTAGTACCCGAGCCACTTTTTGTTTTGTTTATTTCTTCTTTATCACTGCATGCCACGTTTCCATCATCACTACTTCTTCCCGTCTCCAGCTCCTCCCCCAACTCTGCCCTCCAGCCCATTCTTGATTCCGCCCTCTCCACATGATGGAGGTCACGACCCGGAGAAGTTGGAAGGCCTCGGATCCTGACCTGAGGCTCCTCCTGTTGCTCTGTCGATGGGGCTGAAATGAGGCCGCGTGCCCTTTCTTTATCTCGGCTCCTGACTGTCCGGGCCTCGTCCTCTGAGGAAGAGGTGGATGATGAAGCATCGTGGATGGAGATTTTAGGGTAGCTGCTGTAATCCGTGGAGTTCTGCAGAATGTGGGCAGCATCTCGAAGGGAGAAATGGGAGTGGCGCCGATTCCTGGCCGCGTTACGCTGGCGCATGCTGCTTCGCCGCAGCTCCGCCTCCTCTCCCTCGCTACTAGAGGACGAGCTAGAGGAGGAGGAGCTGGGGGAGGAGCTTGAAGTAGAGGCATGCCCCACGGTGGAGGCGTGGCTCGACAGGCTGGAGACTCTTTCACGTGGGCTGGGTGAGCGTGGGCGAGGCATAGGGTCCAGCCAGAACCCACTGGAATCAGAATCCTCATTAACGAGGTCCAATAGGAAGGCAGATGCACGTGGCCCCGCCCCCCTTCTCCTCTGAGAAGCCCGCCCATCCGGGTCCAGTTGCTCAGTGCCGGACACGTCAGGCCCGGGATGAGAGGACGAGGATGAGGAGGAGTGCTCAGATTCACTATGGTGACCACTAACTACGTTAGCCTGCGGCCCTGCGTCTCTGCTAGAGCGGGTGGAGCGGCGCCCCCTGGCATGTAACTGTAGAATGGCGCCCTCGCTCAGGTCACTGTCCGAGTCAGAGCTCCAGCCTTCAATCTCACGGCGGACGAGCGAGTCGAAAAACGCCATCATCCGCGGGTCCTCTTGCATGGACTGGCTGACGTAATCGTGCGAAAGGCCACTGCCACTGTTCAGCACCAGGCTGATGTATTCCTCGTGCGTGTAAAGAGAACGAGACTTGTCCTCAACACGACCTTCCAAATCACCAACGCTGTCCGGCTGCTGGTACGGACTCCAAACCTAAGGATGCACAGTAATTATCAACTTAGACAACAGACAAACGAAACTGGCAAAATTGTTACTGTGTGTTTAGCTTTGGTGAATTACCTCAGTCTATGTACTTCAGTGCATTGTACAGTTTCAGTAAACATATATGCAAGTCTTTTAGAGGTTATTGACAGCTCAGTAACCTTCGAGGTATGATGATTTAGCCCAATGTACATCACCTAGCTAAGAACTGCAGTAGCAGCCAATCTGAGGCCTCATTTTGTCAATATTTGGGAGCATGTTGGCTACATAGATCTTGTTAGACATATTATTGTCTCATTACCTACATTAGCCTCTGCAAGTGAGTATCGTGTGTCTTAAAATGGACAAGAACAGTCTAGTATTTCAGGAAAAGGAAAGGACTGACACACAAACACTATATGGCACATATTCAGTCATTGCACATTTTACGTACATATAACGTACAGAGAGCTGTCCACACACTCAGGACAAGATTAAACCTTACTCTTATTTATATTTCTTTAATTGCACTGTTTTGTATGTTGCACAGTGTCTTATGTCTATTGCTCTATGTGTACACTGTGGAACTTGAGCTTCACCATTTCGTCTCTCTGTATACTTGTATATAGTCGAGATGACAATAAAGTTCACTGGACTTTGTCTATTGATATGACAAACTACCGATATCAGACTCGCCATCTTCATAAGGGCAGAGCATTAGGGCAGAGTGAGGTTGAGACTAACCTCTTTTTGAGTAAATGGGCCTCGTTAGCCACATTAGGCCCATTTTGGCTACATTAGTCTCTTTTCAGCTACATTAGCCTTTTGTTAGATACATTAGCCTTTTGACTTCAGACATGTCCTGGCTGACCAGCCACATACTGAGGTAAGATGGAGAATTTTTTTGCTGAACTGTCACTTTAAAACCAATCATTTCATGTTTGCACAGAAATCACCACAACTGGAGCTGGAAGAAAAGCTCGGTTAAGAAGAGAACAGACGGAAAGGAATGTTCCCATTCTGGAGAAGTATTCATGTCACGTGTTTATAATAAGCACACAGAGCCCGCAGAGAAATATTAACACTAATATGATCAGACAGTTTTACTTCTTTTCAGTTTGCTACGGAATGATGTTCATTGATAATGGACAGCATGAAAGAATAATCATATATACATTTCCTCTTTTCTGTTTTTTTCTTTAACAATTTCTATTCCCTCTATTCCTTGCCAGTTGTTTGTCAGGCCTAAGAAATTGCCCTTTAAGGCCAGTGTAGTTAAACTGGAGGTTAAATAAATTTCAGTGACCAGCACAGGCTGAGTGAAGGGTCTAAAGATTTGAATCTCAAAATATGTTAAAGGTTTTCCTCAGGGTAGTGGGCAGGGCTCGAACAGCTGCAGCCAAAACCCTTAAAAGCACAGAACTCAAGCACAGACACGCAAAACACACACACACAATCCAGTATTACTCTATTTGTGAGGGCTTTCCATCGATTGGTCTAACACTTGAGTAATACTACACAAACGCCAAGTCTAACCTCAGTAAACAAACTGCTTTTCTGCCCCTTTAGTTTTTCAAAAACAATACATTTGCATTGAAAAGTTTGAAGACCTGCCCTTCTGCAGATGTACCTGTATTCCTGCCTTAATTGGGACATTTACTCTCCTCATAAATACAAGGCCATGAACACAACAACACACACACACACACGTAAAACAGTGTGTGTAAATGTAAAGCTATGTGGCCAATATGCCCTACACTCTCTTCTGAGCATCTCTCGTCTGTCATCTTTCGTGAAAACTGCAGTCAATGAGCAAAACTAGGTGCAGCCTATCAGAGTAAAGTGGGTAGAACATGGGTGGGACTTAAACCATGGACACTGTGTGTGTGTGTGTGTGTGTGTGTGTGTGTGTGTGTGTGTGTGCGCGCGCACATGCACAAGTAAAAGATGATGAAGTCTGACCTTGATGACCTTCTCGACCCCAGAGGAGCAGATCATGTAGGTGTGTGGGTTAAAGCGGACCTGATTAACGATGGAGCGATGGCCCTTCAACACCATGAAGGCCCCGTTCACCACACGACCCGGACCACCTGTGGGGGGGGGGGGATAGAAGAAGAAAGGGTAGATGGAAAGAATAAACAGAGAGTGAATGATGGAGAAAGGGCACAGAATGTGAGTCATAAGAGAGAAAGAATAGAGCAAAGAACATCAATAATAATAATAATGATAATGCATTTTATTTATTCAGCACTTTACATTGTCCAAATCTCAAAGTGCCTACAGAACTTGAAAAAAGAGAAAATAGATCAATAAATAAATTGTTTAGAGAGACATAGAAAAGAGGAATGAGAGATGTATAAAATTATGATAATAGTGTAATGGAGCTGTTGAAGGTACAGGATTTATGAACACCACATTTAATTCACTAAATACTTTATTAAAATGTTACTGCAATAACTATAACAATGCAACAGTAATCAATGCTTAATAATCAGAATTATCGATCCAGATATTGTCAGAATCATTTACACCTGATTTAGGGCTGTCACAGTTACTTGATAAGTAAAAAAAATGAATTAAACTGTTCTTGATGAATTGGTTTAGTGATTATTTCATTGTTTAAATGATAAACAGGGAATCTGCACGTCATTAAAAAGTCATGTTTAGTCTGAACATTCTCCATTCAACAGGGAGCTGTTACCCCTTAAACCACTTCATTGACGATCACTGAAACGGAGGAAACTCACAACAGCAGGATCATATGAATGCTGAAAACAGGGCGTTGAAGGTTACTCAATTAGCTGCTAAAATAATTGCTTACATAATCTATAGTGACAGCTCTAACCTAATTACTGAATACTTTCTAAGAAAATATGGCAACACCACCACCACCAACTAATAATAATAATAATAATACTGACCTGCTTCTGGGTCTTTGGGGATTTTCCACATGTAGAGGTTAAAATCATCAGAGCCAGATAGAATGTACTGAAACACACAGAATATTACATCAGTCACAACACACACACAGAGACACAGAGACACAAAGACTCACTCTCACACACACACGCGCACACACGCGTACACACACACACACACACACACACACACACACACACACACACACACACACACACACTCTCAACCACAAAAACCCAATAATGTACAACACATGGTGCCTTTCTCTAT
>JBBPCX010069249.1:0-11504 GCA_037974365.1 Hydrocynus forskahlii
TGGAGTGTGTGGTCCAAATGCAAACTGCACCAATGCTATTGGAAACTACAGCTGCACATGCCTGAATGGATATAATGTGACAAATCCAGACATTCCTGTCAATACCAGCAACCCATGCAGAGGTACGTTTAACAGTCAGTACTTTTGTGATTTTGTATTGTTAATTGTAATTTTATATGGTCATTTTATTTGACATAATTTTGTCCAATGAACATTAGGATTCACAATGTTTTGGAACAGTTAGATCATTGGTTATTTATTTCTGACCAAGGCAAAATATTTTGTAGTTGAATGTTATACTGGTTTATTTGACAATGTTTAAAAGTATTTTCTTTTATCTTGGTCATAGATTTAAAGAAATACTGCATAAAATAAAACTGCTTTATTTGTCTGTTTTTTGTCTTTGACCAAGATGTGGATGAATGCACTGAGATTCCTGGAGTGTGTGGTCCAAATGCACTCTGCACCAATGCTATTGGAAACTATAGCTGCACATGCCTGAGTGGATATAATGTGACAAATCCAAACATTCCTATAAATATCAGCAACCCATGCAGAGGTAGAAACCCACTGATTAGACTGCATCTTGTATTTACAGTCAGTGATGTATCTAGAACTTAATGTGACATGCTACTGCTTTGTCTGAAGGCCTAACCAACAGAAGAGCTTACTTAGGTATATCCAATGAGGAATTCAATTTATTGGACTTCACTTGCTAGATTATCCCTCAGAACCATCTGAACTGGGAGAATGAATGCAAGCACATGCATCCTCAGACTCATGTGAAGCCAGTCACTGTTCCCTTCTGAGCTGCAGCTAATACAACATAATACAGCACAACTGAACTGGGGTTAACTCTAAATTTGGGTTGTACTGATGCATTTGCTTTGATCTAAACTTTTTGATCTAAACTTTTTTGCAATCAGAAGGTTGTAAATTCTAATCCCAGGACTGCTAGTGGCACCTCTGAGGTACCCTTTAGCAAGGTACAGTCACACACTGCTCCCCGGGCGCTCTGTTCCTGGGTTAAATGCAGGATGAATTTCATGCTGTTTACACTGTGTGATGTGGTGTGTTCACATATGACAAATGATCACTTCACTTCCCTACACACTTTGTCTTTTTCCAACAGTAAGAACCAAATTAGATATTTAGATGTGATTGAGGTGTGTAAGATGAGCATCTACAACTTTGTTAGATGTGTTGATTTGTTAGACTGTTGATTTTTTATATTATGGATTGATAAATGAAAAATATCCCTGGTGGGTCTATGGTCACAAATGCTGTAGTGGCGGGAGAAGTACATGAATCAATTAAAAAAATGTTTTAGAGAAGTATTTTTTTAATTGCTTCATGTACATGTTCACAATTCTCCCACCGCTACAGCATTAGAGACCATAGCCACACCAGGGATATTTTTCATTTATTAAATCCGTCCATAATGTAAAAAAAAACTCATTTACAGCATTAATCTACCATCCTCTGGAAAATACATATTGTTAAGTGTTTGTTTTAATATTTCAAAGTATATAATACAGAATATAAGAAACAAATTAGATATTTAGGAGTGATTGAGGCTATGTTTGACTGTTGGTGTGACAGGTTATTCCTGTTTTAGGAAAATATTTTTTGACTATTGATTTATGATAACTGTATTTGTTCAAATTTCTCCCACCACTACAGCAATAGTGACCCCAACCCCAACAGGTATATCTTTCATTCATCAGTCCACTCATAACATATTTTAATGTATAGCATTAATCTACCATTCTGGACTTCACTTGCTAGATTATCCCTCAGAACCATTTGAACTGGGAGAATGAAGGCAAGCATATGCATCCTCAGTCTCATGTGAAGCCAGTCACTGTTCCCTTTTGAACTGCAGCTAAAACAACATAATACAGCACAACTGAACTGGGGTTAACTCTAATTTTGGGTTGTACTGGTGCATTTGCTTTGATCTAAACTTTTAAACTTTAAATTTGACCTAGTAATTAGGGACTTGCCCCTGCAATCAGAAGGTCGTAGGTTCTAATCCCAGGACTGCTAGTGGCACCTCTGAGGTACCCTTTAGCAAGGTACGGTCCTCACACACTGCTCCCCAGGCGCTGTGTTCCTGGGTTAAATGCAGGATGAATTTCATGCTATTTACACTGTGTGATGTGGTGTGTTCACATATGACAAATGAAAATACTGTTAAGTGTTTGTTTTAATATTTCAAAGTATATAATACAGAATATAAGAAACAAATTAGATATTTAGGAGTGATTAAGGCTTTGTTTGACTGTTGATGTGACAGGTTATTCCTGTTTTAGGGAAATATTTATTGACTATTGATTTATAATAACTGTATTTGTTCAAATTTCTCCCACCACTACAGCAATAGTGGCCCCAGCCCCAAAAGGTATATCTTTCATTCATCTGTCCACTCATAACGTATTTTAATGTATAACATTAATCTACCAGTGAATAATAAATATTGTAAAGTTGTTTTCATATTTTAAATTGTTTGTTTTTGTTTTAATTAGCAATGAGTTTCATTTCAGTTTCATTAACTGAATGATTTGAAATAGTTTAGCCCATATTTATGAGATTTACTGAAAGTAACATGAAGATTTGGTACTTTCAGAATGGTTGTATGTTTAGGGTAAACTGTTATTCTTTTCACAGGCTTCTTAATAAGCATGTCACTGACTATAGATGAACCATTTGACTTAGCACTCTCTGATCAAAATAGTGAGAAGTTCAGAAATTATAAGATGGATTTTGAGAACTCAGTAAGTATTACCGATGTCAAAATGCTGTGTCTTTTTATGAAGCTTTATGGTGTGATCTGTACTATTATAATGGTTGTGGAGCTTGCTGTCTTTTTTGTAATAATGTGCTCCTGCTTTCACATGAATTATACATTGTACATCGTAATGATTATAATCATACACACCTGTTTTCAGATTGAAGACAGTTACAAAGATGTAAATAACTACAAGAGTCAATCAGTGAAGGTGACTAAATTCAGGTACTGTTGCTTATACTCAACATATTAGATGGTTAGAATTAGGTGTAACTGTCATGTCTGCCATGGGGAAGGAGGACGCAGATGCAGGAAGTTTCGAAACACTGGGGTTTTAATGAGAAACACAAAACACTCCATAAGAGCAACAGGACTTCACATAAAGAGTCTTTGACCACAGTGCCAGACTCTGGGCTCTTCTCCTTGCTCTGGGTTAGGGTCACTCCCTATTACTGCCACGAAGGTATCTCCACCTCTGGCAGGGCAGGACCTGATGTATCTGGACTCCAGTTGGGATGTCATGACGAGACCAGCTCCGCTACGTGCGGCAGCCAACAGTTTCACCAGCCAGCCTATGGGACAGCTCAGCTGGTCACTTCTGTGAGACAAGGGGAAAGAGGGTGGGCGAGATCTAAGTTTGCAAACTCGAATTAGAGAGTCAAAGCCTTCTTCTCCTTCTCTATCTCTGAGGACACGAGGGAGGAAGAGCAGAAGGGAAGATGATGGTGACAGCCGGGGATCTGGCTCTGCGTGCTTTTATCACATAGGAACACACGGGCGAGACATGGGAACAACCAGGAGAAACATACACTCAGATGTAATCCCAACACAAATAGGAGACAGGTCATCCAATTTAGACCGCGCCCGGCAACCCAAATCATGATAGCGCTAAGGAGCTAATCAGGAACAGGTGGGTCGCCAGGCACCAGGCCCAAACCCACACAGACAGGAACATGAAACATGGGGACGTAAAGGGCAAGCCTCGGTTTCAGCAGTCCATAACTCAGACTGCTGGGGGCGTAACAGGACGCAGACCGGACGTCACAGTAAATTATTTTTTTTTCCTCACCTCTGGTGACCACGTCATACAATCTTAAATACAGAATAGTGTGATATTGTACTGGGATTTTTTAAATCAAACTGTTCCTTTATCTCATATATTGAATTATATTCTTGTTTTTTAAACAGATCTGGTAGTGTGATCGTGGATTTTACTATTGAAGCAACTACTGACAAGCTTGATTTGACATCAGCTAACAGCAAACTCACAACCAGTCTCAGTGGCAAATACAAAGTAAAAGGCATTGGTCGAAGTGGTAAGGGCATATTTAAGTTTCAGCTTTAAATTTATTTAGATATGTAGATATTAGCAGCAGCATTAGGAATACTGATTAATGACTCTGATCAGTATTGATCAGAGTCATTAATGACTCTGATCATTCTGTACTAAAAGACTTTGGACAAAACTATCCTGCTAACTCAGACAACAGTACTACTGCTTTTGTCACAGATACAACCTACAATTTAGGGTAATTAATACAGATTCTTTTTCAGGCTGTGAGCTGTTGCAAGATTAATCCATTATTTATATATGCATGTACACATGTATGCATGCATGCACGCATGCTAGATGTATGCTCTTGCTCTGATATGAAATGTATTACTGTTCATACTGCTTAGGGCTCAGTGCTAAAGTGTCATCAGTGCTAATGCCATAAACCTTAGAATAAATGTAAACAGAAAACTGCAACAAAATCTGGTATGTTTTGCTCATAATTTCAGACGAAAATCAGCTATACACTGGAGGCAACATATATCCCGAGGAAGCAGTGACACTGACCTGTAAACCTGGAGTAGATTATTTTACTAACGATTGGACCAAGGATGGGAAGCTGCTGCCAAACGATGAGGGAAAATATAGGATTAATAACAATGATCACACTCTCACTGTGCTAAACACAGATCCTAGTAAAGACACTGGTAAGTCAAAATGAATGTTTTATGATAAACTTTTATACTATAATGTGTTACAGCAAGTGTATGCTTTTAATGCCAAGTTTACTAATGATATTACTCTCATGTGGATGGTTAACAATGACAGTTTTGTGAATATTCATAACCGGATTTGCACAGCGATTTGCCTTCCTTCACTGTCAACAAAAAAACAGAAGTGATCACACTTCTGTTTAATTTAAGGTGATGTAAGCAGTTGCACAGGGCCCTGCAAACAGCAGAAACCCCCTGACTACTTTTTAAATTATGAATCCTGTTAACTCCGGATAAGATACTGTACTTTGGCTAATCCTGGAGGAATACTTGTGTAGTGGGAGCAAATATTTACCATCATTTGTTCATTTTGCTAATTTATTAGCCAAATGTATTAAGTATCGCAGTTGACATGAGTATATAAGGCCCTTCTCTGCCACTGAGCCAGTCGTGTGTGCCGCCTCCTCACCCTGTGATGTAGCTTCCTGGGATACCAGCAGGTCTGTGCCTCGTGGGCTTCATACCAACTTTTTCTTTCTTTGAATGGGTTTTCATCTATTGACGTTTTTTGCAGAGTTATAATTCCCCTTATCTTATCAAGTGGTTGCAGCAGGTAAGGGAACGATTTGTTATGGTGTCGTTCTATTCTTTGTGTGTGTGTAACATGGGCTTGGTTCATGTCTACAGTTATAAGGGCTTGGTATAGCCTGCTGCTTGCAGTTGTCCCCATTTTAGGGTTTTTTAAATGGTATTTAGCATTTTTTTTTTGTTTGGGGTTTCTCCTCCATCTTAGTTCAACTGGATTTTTATTATTTTTATGTTGATAGTGTTTTCATTCATTTTGTAGCTTTTGTTAGCCACCTTGTTTGCTCACAGGCTTTTGTTGTTTTTTTCCTTTCTTTCTTTCTTTTCCTCAATCATAGTTATTATTTTGGTTAACCTGTTATTTATTTGTCTTATTACTAAGATGCAGTAATTGTGGCTACCGGTTTAGGTAGTGTATCCTGACTTTTTTAATTTGTTTTTTGTTGCTTTGTTTGGTTCTTTTTGTTGTGTGAGCAGGCCCTGGAGCTCATTTGGGGAAGGTTGACACCAGGTGGTGGAGTCTATTTGTTGTATACTGAGTGTGATGTGGTTGTGGTCTTCACTCAGTCATTGTGTGTGTGTGTATGTGTGTATGGACCTTGGAGTGTACACCCCCAATTAGTTTGCTACTTTCATGGTAACTGTTGCTAGTGTTATACTGTTGCATTGTTGTTGTTGTTGTTATTCAGTGTATTTCTTTATTGTTGCAGAGACTCCTTTTAGGATAGCTCTTAACATTTCATGCATTTTACTAGATTATTGTGCTAAAATTAAAGAAATGTTCATGGGATTCACGTCTTTCGTCCAGTGTTTCTGGACCTGTGCCCTTGTAATCTGAAGTATGGATATTTACTTTATCTAATTCTCTGGGCAAAACTCCCAGAGTGGTGTAGTCGGGTTTTTCTCAAATTCTCTCTTTCCTTGCTGCCTATCGCCGCACTTGGTAAATGGGGCACCCCCTAAAAATTCTGCTCAGTGACCCTAAAGCAAAACTTGGAGCCCATCCATTTCCAAGGATACAGAAAAAAGAAATTAACATACTGTGGAGTAAAATAAACCTTTGATATACTGTAAATGGCTACATGGTTAATATGAATTAACTGATTTGAGAAATGGTTTGAGAATACTTGGACAGCATAATCCTTATTCACATATATACACAGACTCACCTACATCGATCAGCCACAACTTTAAAACCACTGACAGGTGGTAATTATTATAATAATATTATCTTGTTATGATGGTACCCATCAGGAGGTGGGATATATTAGACAGCAAGTGAACAGTCAGTGTTGAAGCAGGAAAAACGGGCAAGCATAAGGATCTGAGTGACTTTTTGTAATGTAAAGGGCCAAACTGTAATGACTAGATGACTTAGGTTACAGGCTTAGTTAACTGACCTGACCAACATGGACTGTTTTCATTGGTCTTTTTTCTCATAATATTACAAGGTTAAAAGTAAAATTATTGGCTTTACTGGTAAATTAAGGAATTAAATAAGCATACAACAAATAATTCATTATGGCTCTACTTTTCCCTTTAACCATTTCTGAAGGTTAAAGGGAAAACCAATGATCTAACCTTTAGTTAGTTTTTAAGCAAACTTTAGACCTTGTCTAAATGTTAGTATTTTAGACTTTTAGCTTTTCCTATTTACTCTGTTTTCTAGTTTTTATTCTGTTATACTTTAGTATCTTAAGATGAAAAAGTTAATTTAACATAGATTAGTTCTTTAGTCTAGCATTTTCAGTTAAATCTACTTGAATTAGCTTAATTTAGTTTGGGACTTCTTAGAGTCTTGCTATTTTTTTGTCTGTCATATGTCTAACTCAACATATAAAAACAAAAATAATAAATTGAACAATACACTCATGACTAAACTACATTAAACAGGATATTGGTGTGGTCTTTTACACACCCAGTAGGTAGCTCAGAATGGATTGCTAAGAGATCTCAAAACAGTGAGTTCAGCTCCATGCGTGGCTTGCCTTGTCAAAGACACTGAACATTGACTCTCAATTTTAAACCTCTCTAAAGAAACCTGACCTGCTTAAGCCAAACAAATATTATGAACAGTTGTACTAAGTGATATTCCTTTAAGTCACTCTTAGTCTGATCATATCTCAATTGGCACTTATAAGTACTTCAATCAAAGTAACACTCAATAACCAAAATACATTCACATATACTACTATAAATAAGTAATAAGCAATAACATGTAGAAATTACTTTATACTACTATTATACTACTATAAATAAGCAATTAAGTCACGGTTGGCAGCTGCTAGAGGCCACTCCTGTTCTGTGTAGTATTTGATATGTTTTGGGCACACCGGATATGGGTTTATGTTTCAATGGTTTCACCTGACTGGTGTGTTTAGTTAAAGGCATGTTTAGTTTTCATTGATTTGTGGGTTTTGTGTTTTTGGTATTTAGTTCAGTTTGTGAGGGACCAGGGTTGTCAGTCCACCATCATACTGCCTATGTTGTGTTTACTCCTGTCTCCTTTGTTTGACTGCCTATGTTTAGGCCCTCATGACTGTTTGCTTTAGTAAAACATGGAAGTCTGCGTCTGCGTGCACAACCTGGAGACAGGCCGCATCATGACAAATAAGCAATAAGCAAACATGTAGAAATTACTGTAAACAAGCAATTTCTACATGTATTCTGAAAACAGACAGCTAAATATTTACATATTACATTTTTTTTTACATTTTACCATCCTTTTTTTTTGCAAGCTGTGCAAAACAGTATTGTCTGTATGCAGTGCATTTTTCTGGCTGAACTAGCCCCCCAAGCAACAGCAGAGGTTCAGCAAAGTGCAGGTTTTATTAGGCTGATGCAGCAACACAGCGCAAATTAGATTTAATCTTTGAAATATGAAATATGGGTTAAACCCTTCCCTTTTACTATGCCATTATCTTTGACTTAACCCTTTGACTTAGCCACGGTTATCGATGGCACTAAAAACACATACTGTTTATTTAATATACTATCATATGCCCCTGACATTTTATGAAGGCTATGTTACTGTTACCATAAATTTGCTGAAGAATACTTGTTTAGGTCTCAAAAAGTAAGACTAGAGACTTGAGACTTGCCTGCACTGATTTGGGCCTTGACTTTACAATAGGAAGACTGAATATAATTGTCTTTATGGTAACAAAAACTGCAAAAATTGATTATATTTATAAATATATTATTTTAAAGATCTATGTTCAATTTGCTATTGAACATTTATTTAAAAATGTTTGAAGTTATTGTTATCCAAGTGTATTTGAAAGTTATGCCTGTAAGACACCTGACAACCACACACACACCAAACCATGACATCATCACAATGTGGCCAGGGCTGTGTAACTTCAATACTCTGGGGATGAGCTCTGTTGGGGGTGTGACTGAGACAGACCAGATGTGACAACAGGTCTGTATCATGACGCAAATTTGATTTTTTCTGTAATGTCCAATTTTTAACATGATACTTCAGTACTATACAGTGCTGGATAAAAAACATCCTCCAATGCAGTGCTTTTTGAGTGTGATGACATTTGTTGAGTTCAACAGTGTAGAATTTGATTGTTATAAAACTTCTTTAAATACTAAAAATACATTTTTTTTCATAGGCACTTATGCATGTAATGTGGATATGGAGTCACTACGCTATGTTTCCTGGCAGAGAATTAAAATTGAACCATATCCAAATATCCAAGCATTCGATTACATTGTGAAATGTGAAGACAAGACATTCCAGCTTCAGTGCTGTGCCAGTACTGGCTATTCCCTGAAATGGGACACAGGCAGCTCATGTGCTGGGGCATCAACAGGTGAAATACACAGACACCTTTTTATGTATTTGATTTAAAAGTTCATAATATGATTAGAAAGTCTGTCCAAACATTTTCATACTGAAATGTTCATAAAGACAATATAACTGAAAATGTAATGATGCCACAGTCTTCTGAGGCATGGGGTACAAAAACATTAGTGTCCCTGCTGTTATTTTGTGAAGAAAGCTCAGTAATTACATGAGCTAAAGCTGATTAACATGTGCATTTACATAAACTGCACTACTATAATCCAGCTGCAATGTTGTTGTATGCATGTCGTTGAACTGTTGCTGCACAGATATAAGGCTGTTTATAATAAGGCTGTTTAATTTGTGTTTGTGATTGTTTACCTGTATAAGAATGCAGAAAACTGTAGATGTGCTGTCTAGAAAATGAAGACTGTTGAAATACAGTATTTGCCAATTCTTGTCACTTAATGCTTTCCAATTCAGGTTTCCTCCATATTTACCCTCCAAATTTACAAATTTACCAACTTTCCAAAGTAACACTCAAGTTGAGTCAAATGGAAAAGAATGGATCAGATACAGACACAAAATAAATCACTTGGAAATGTTTACCATTAATATAAAAAAAAAAACTAAATACATCACAGCAATGAAGCATAAATCATAATTCACTGATTTTATGAAGCTCTGTTATAATTCTCTTCCACAGGGACCGGATGCATCCCATGCGACTATAAAATCAGCAAAGAGAACTGTCCTAACCAGCCAGTACAAATCAACTGTCAACTTGACATAAATAAACTAAAAGATCTGAAGTACAGTTCAAAGACCATCCAGATTAAAACCATAACAAGTGAGTAATTTGTCCTTTGTTTTTTTCTTTTTTTGTATTTTTTTTTTCATGTTTTGATTTCATGAAGTGATCCTCTCATTATTACAAAGACAGCAACTACATGGAAGGATGTTAAAATGCTTTGATTTGGTGAGCTACATTCTGTTCAGTGTTTCAGAATTTGGCAGATAAACATCATGCCCAAAAGACTCTGACATCTCTAGTAGATGGACCTGTCATGTAAGGGACATCCATTGTTGAAAAGGGTGTTGAAACCTCAATACAATAATGTATTGATAAACATTGACAGTAGAGGGAGACCCTCTGGACATTCAGTCAGGCGCCATCACAGGATGCCATCTTTCCATCAACTCTATTCATAAACTTTTTGCACTGAACTTTCTATAACCAAACAGCTGCACACAAGCCAAATATCTCTAAGTCTAATGCAAAGCATAAGCTGAAGTGGTGTTCTAGAGAAAAGGAAGTGTGTTCTCTGGAGTGATGTAGTCATGCATTACTGTCTGGTAGACCACCAGAATAGTCTGTTTTGGCAGATAAAAGAGCAGCAGCACTACTCACCTCAGTGTGAAATGCTAACAGGGCAAGATTTATACAAATTTATGTTCTGTTGATGCTGGAAGATTCTGGAAGAAAGGTCTGGATTTGTCTTCTTCACTTTTATTACTGAATTTAGTCATGCATATCTCTTTAGATCCCAAATGTGATGATGGAACAAATGGAGCAGGAGTCCTTGGAGATAAGAAAAATGTCTCCTGTCTTGGAGACATGGTTGGCTATATTGAAGTTCAATGTGACAGTACAGGAAAATGGATTAAACTGCAAGAAAACTGTGTCTTACGCATCATACAAAATTTGAAAGATAAAGCTTGGGTAATATGATTGGGTAACATTATCAGCTAAAAATATAATTTTGTCAAAATTATGTGATAAGCAATATCAGTGTTTGTGTTTTCTCTTTATGTGTAGAATTTACAACCCTCTGACATCCCGCAATTTGTGGCAGAACTCAGCAATGCTACTGTAACGAATGCTGATGCAATAACAGAATCTCCTTTAACTGTAGTGACAGTTGTTGATTTGCTGCAAACCATTGCCAGTGCCTCTAACAATATTACAGTCAGCAAAACCATAATGACGGTATGTATATTTATTTTTATTGCATTCTCAGTATATCTGATCACATTTTTTCTGATGCACATTATCTGATGCACATTATTCAAAGTGCAACTGTAAATAACAGTTATCCTTGTCTGCCACTGAAGTTATATCATCTGTACTTCAAATAATATCAACTTAATTTAGTAAAGCACATGTACCTAATTAAGTCGATGGTTCATATATGCTGTATTTAATGAATATTTCAATTTCAAGGCTTTCCTAAGTACAGTGGACATCATTGGTTCAACAAATGCAACAACATGGAAAACTTTGAACAATGACACTGCAACTCGGAACGTGAGCTCTCAGCTTCTGAAATCAGTCGAGTCTGTTGG
>JBBPCX010069250.1:0-11503 GCA_037974365.1 Hydrocynus forskahlii
CAGCGTCCTCCGGACTGGACGACTCTCTACAGTGCTAGCGTTAGCCATGTTAGCTAGCGGATGCCGTTTCAGATGCCGTGCAGAACACCGGTACTGTTACACCGGTACACCGACTTGCAGATTGTGCAGGTCACCGCGCTGTTTGTGTGTCTAGAGTGAAGTATCTCCACACATTTGATGTGTGTCTGTGCCCAGCGCCGTGCCCAAACATAAACAACCCAGCAGGAGGACGAGGGGGCATGGCAGACGAGGCCCGGACGTCACAGCTTTTTGCGTGCCAATATATAATTTTTCATGCATTTTAGTGTTAAATTATTAAGAAAATTATCATTTATTAATTTTATTACAAATATTCATGTAAATTCAGCTACATTTCCATATAAAATATATATGTTACTATATATATAAATACGTTATTTCTTTCTCCTTGCTGCTGATTGGCTGCTGCCCCGTGACGCATCTGTGGCAGCTGCAGTCCAGAATTTCCCCCGTGGAGCTATCTCGTGTGTTCTCATGTTTTTCGTTTTGTTCTTCTTAAAGCCCTGTATTTTTATTACTGTAAATTAAATTAATTTATTACTGTATTTACCCTGCTTATACCAAAGAAAACGCGTGTGCGTGAATTACAGTAGAGCATATATAGGGGTAACATCATTCTTTTACATTCTAGTACTGAGACAGACAGCAGCTCAGTGTACACTGTACAGTACGGATACAGGTTTACCATTACGATTTTTTATGGTAATGTATTAAGCTGAGTTTAAAATGAAATTAAAGTGTTTTATGAGCATACTCGGGAGCATATTTAGGGTTTACACTACGAAAATAGACATTTTTTTTTACCACATCACATATTTGCGGTTTTTCACTAAACACGGGTGCGTTTACTGTTTATATAAATGGCTTTAAACAATTTACATAGGTTACCAGAGACTTTTGCAAGGTACTTTATATTATTATGTGATTCGTAATCATACCATTACGCAATACAGCAGCTGGTGGCCTGGTGGTTAGAAAGTTGCCCTTGATCAGAAGGTTTTGGGTTTGAACCCCGGGACTACCAGTGGCACCACTGAAGTACCCTTGAGCAAGTTACAGCACCCACACACAGCAGCAATTGGTGAATGGGTTAAATGCGTAGAACAACTTCGCACTGTTTGAACTGGGTGCTATGCTGTTTTCACGTGACACTTACACTTAATTAGGTTTTCATTTTTCCCTTGAATCCCACCAGAACTAACATTGTATAGCACTAATGGTCTCTCCCGCCTAGTTGTGAAATAGATCAACTAGCTATTTGCGTGGGGGTTGAGGCACAAAAGTGCAGTGGTCATAAACAGGAGGTGATTTTTTTTTTTTTTGCAGTGTCTTCCTAGCTTTTGTGGTTACATGCTCATGTTGAGCAGACTGGATTCCACTCAATCTCTGAACAATCCTACGTCACTTCTCTGAATTACACTGGTACATAAACATCTGAAGCGAGTAGCAGTCTGACTACACAAGCGTCTGTCTACTCACTTTTATGTACATGCATAATTACAATTTTTGCTGCATTTCTCCTTTCTTCAAACGATAATACTTCATATATTTGCTGATGCTGATAACAGTACCAAGACTTGTGTGTACTGCTCAGTCCTTCCACTTCCGAGTCTCAACAAATATATAAAGCATTTTATTTTTGACCAAAAGAATCCCATAAAGAGAAAATGTGGCGCTGAACACTTTCGGGTGTGCAGACAGATCTAACACTACCCGTGAAAACGACTGGAGGAAACTCTTCATCACTCCTCTGAGAGTAAATACTTACGTCTGTCCTTCCCCCATGGAGCCCCTGGGGAAGGTGAGGGTTTGCTCCTCCATGAACTCCTGCGTGTATCCATTACCACCATGCACCAGATGATAGTTTCCCCCAGTCAGGTCGCTTCGAGAGCCCGTCCGTCGGCTCACAGACTGCCGGCCCTGCTGCGAGCCGTACATGCTCATGACTCCGTCCGAACCAGCGACGTGTGCCCGGAGCGCTGCTTAATACTGAGCTCAGTTCTCAAACTTTTGCACCACAGGTAGAAGTTGCGCAGCGTCGAGTATCGATGGAGAAGCTCGACATAGTAACCGGCTCTTGAGCGCCCCGACTTGTCTGTCACGCGCAGCGCAGAAACTTTCGGGACGTGTTTCTCCGCCCGTTTTCCGGTAAACCACGCCCCATATTTAGAGTGGCAAGAAGGACTACCTATGTCTACTTGTAAGTGTGAACCAGCAACCAATCAAACTGCAAGAGGCGAGATGCTGCTAGCCAGTTCTGGAAGAGGGATGTAACTATATAACGCCATCCTAGTGCAAAAAGCATGATTTGCCTAAATCTATATTTAGAGGTGGGGATTGTCAAAAGTGGGGTGGGAAAAGAAATCGAAAGGCACGACCACACCTACGCTCTCATTGCCAAAAGGGAGATAATAGTTTTTTTGGGGGGGGGTTTGAACGGCCTATGCCTACCTCTTTGGCGTAGTCATGTGCCTAGTGGTTTTCAGGACACAGGCCTGCTCGTTACTACAGAGTTATTCTGGAAAAACTGGTTTGTGTTAATCATCCTGGTAGACTAATAGTGCAGGGTTTGTGTAACAGCCTCAGGTTTTATGAATATTATGTTATTTTCCAACTATGCAAAGGCATAGTTATACTTAATCATCATAATTTTATTGAAGAAATTGTACATTTTAACAGTGAAAATGCCAAGTGTGTGTGCATGTGTGTTTATATATGTATGTGGGTTTGCGCAGTTCTCACTGTTGGACAGTATGACTTCATGGCCCATTAGACAAAGGGGTCAAGGTATATGTGAAGGTGTATGTGATGAAGGTATATGTTTCCTTCCATATTGTTACAGGACTACATATAGATACACACACACACACACACAAACACACAGAGGGGGTCAGCTTTTGTAACTAGGGGATGAGCTCAGAAACACCATAGTGAAGGAATCAGGGAAAATGTTTACTTTAAAACTATTAATAAGGGGAAGAGGGTCTTATGGGTGTGTTCATTTAAGACATCAGCTCCACACACACCCAGCTGTGGTATTTCTCTCCTCTGTGTGCGAATGAGCACAGCCATCCTGACAGAGGGTCAAACACTCAGAGAGGGTGGGAAAAGGCAAGAGTGAAAGACAGAGAGAGATGAATAGTTAGAGTAGTAGGAGAGGATGGCAGACTTTTCATGCTCATCCTGTTAATCAATGCGTCACTCCGGGCACATATCTGAAAGGCTTCCAAGCAGGCCCAAGCCTGACCCAAACATTCCACATGCGTGCCGTGTGCTGTACTAACTGCTATTCTAAACAAATACGCATTTCTGCTAATGAGTACACAGAATCATCTCAGAATAATTAGCATTCTGTTTACAGTGTTTCTGTCAGAGTGAAAGAGAAAGAGAGATCTGTTTGTACCAAGGATATCTCCATGACCGCATTGTTCTATCTTTACTTCTCCTTATCCATAAAATCAAATGCCTACCAGACAAGGTGGCATGCTGCGACTACAAATCATATACTTGTGAATAACAAAGCTGCCGGTAGAACAATTTCTGAGGGCTCCCAGCCTTTCACTATTTTAGTGTTGGGTATGATTATTTGGTATTTATTATCAAGGAAGCATCTCTGAAATCCAACCCAAATACAAGAAGCTCTGTGACCTTTTCACTGAAATAATACCAGTAGGATCTTTAGCATGAGTAGCAGGACAAGTAATATGGTGGGTGGTACACTTATACCACATGTATACTATTGTGAATGTCTTAACCTGCCCATTCTGTTGCATGACAACAGAGCAGGGGTTTGCCAGCTTCATTCCTGGAGTGTTGGAGTCCAGTGCAGTTTGATCAATTTTCTTGCTCAAACACACCTGGTTTAGCTAGGCAGTTAATTACCATGTTTAGTGAGTGTGTCCGAGGCCAGGAACTATCAGACTTTGCTGGACACCAGCCTTCCAGGACCGAAATTGGGTATCCCTGCAATAGAGACCCTAAAAAGAAATTACCTATCTAATGGGCCTACCGAGTCTACCTGTAACACAATCAACACAGATACCACTTTTAAGAGGTAACATTTACTTGTTCTCTACTTTACACCAATCTCTGCAAGATGATTTATGGTATTCTGGAGACAGATTAAACACACAGCGTGCCTTGTTGATAGTAATATAGGCTAGCTACAACAGGTGATTCCTATGAAATGGAAGACTGCTGTGCCATAAAACTATGCCTTCTTCCTCCTCTCCTTCCTGTTCTCCATGACTCAAGTACTTCTTGGATCTTTAGCAATGAGAGTCCAACCTTCTAGCGTAATGCAGACGCTACCCAAAATGCGTTTCTTATTTCCTATTTCTACATTGTTGTATTCACTCTTAAAACTACAATCAAAAGTGTAACTGATGTGGTCTAATGTGGGTGAAATATGGAAAATAGGTACAACTGTATCTTGTTTGTTTTTTTATACACTGCATATCTAGACCTTTCCTACTTTGCCTAACTTGAGAACTTATCTTTTCACCGTCTACGCTTGAAGGAAACTTAAGAGGCTTTGAGGACTGATACTCTCTCTTTCACACACACACACACACACACACACACACACACACACACACAAACACACACACGTTATTTTTTTTCTGACATGTCAGGGCAGTGGTTGTCATTCCCGCATACACAGCAGTTTAAGCTGCTTAAGCTGTACATCAGGACACTGCCTGCAGCAAAGGTGGTGTTAATTAAACCATACCTGGTGACAGGTAGAAATACCCTACGGCGTCCCCCTGGCTGCCCCCTCACACACACCCAGTTTGCTAATGTTTATAAGGAATTTACAAGGAGCAGGTGCAATAAATGTTTTGTCAGCAGTTGCTGTTGCATTTGCAAAAGATTTGAACACCCTTTTAACATATCTATGTTTTCCCAGTATGTTAAATTATGCAAGTAAGCAATAAGTGTATGTTAAATTTGTAGAAGTCTGTAAAGGGGACTGTACGTATTTTCACTTAGGAGATCAACAAATATTTGCACGTGACTGTATGCATGAATTATTTCCTTTCTCAGAGTACCTGATTACAAAGAAAACTTAACTTGTTTTCAGCATTTCACAGTATCGTACAAAAATAAATAAAAATCGTCATATTTCTATGTTTTTCCACTTATAATTATTATGTGGAACAACTTTCACATTTTCTGTAATGATTTGGAGTAAGTGATATTTTAGTAAAAGGATACTGGACGTCACACATTTAACTAATTTCAAATTGCTTTTCATTGTACAGTATTTATGTACTTCTCAATGTGCTACATTAGTTAATTAGGAAAGGTTTTGTAGCGTCTTCTGTAGGCCTGTCATGATCCGGGAATTTTAACTGCCATGCATAAAAGTACAGTTTATTTTGTTTATGCAACTATAAGTTCAAACCATCAAAATGGTGAAACTGGCTGATTAGCTGCCATGCTCCCTGGCAATATTTAGTAGACACAATTCCAGCTCAAAACATTGTTCAATAAATAAAGCATCCAGCACTTATTCTGTTATTTTGTTATGATTGAAACATGTGACATGTGCAAAGTCATCAATGGAATAAAGTGAAAACACTGAGTTTAGATAATTACCATCAGCTCAAATAACTTGGATGAAGTGATTATGCTACAATTGTCACAGGCTTAGTCTTATGCAAACCTTGAATTCCCTTATTCCAGGGAAAGGAGACATACTAAATGCAGGGATGCATTAGGGTTACTTTAAGTTTTGATGTGTGACATTGATATTCCTTTAGGAAGAGAGTGTGTTGTTTTGCTGACTCTGAGCAGATCGTGTTACCAAAACCTGACACTCCCTCTGGACCAGTGAAAGACATTCAGTGTTTTGGAAGAGCCAGTTACTTTGAAACTGACACAAGAAAGTCATTCTTTTGGCTGGGAGACAATTCATTCACTCAATTTTTGGACCTCAGCTTTCTGTGCATGTTTCCTTTCAATGCTTTCGCTTAGCTCGCCTAGTATGAGGTATGGAGCTCTAAACAAGAGTACTAGCTCACTGTTAGTAAAGCATTGGCCTTCTTTTGCTGCAGCATGTTATCTACATTATGTAGTGTGCCCGCAAAGAATGTTTGGACATTTTAACCAAAGGTAATTTTTATGTTTACTTCATAAAATGTTAACAAAATGACACTGCTTTCAGAGAAAAATACTCTTAGCACAACAAGAAATTAACATTAGAGTCTTTGTGTGGAGAAAACCTGGAGGAGAACCAGAATTTACCAAAGGTATTGTAAAGCACACAGAAACATCAAAAAGAAGTTGCAAACAATGACAGACACACCAAACTTTTAACAGAATGCTTTGCCAAAAATAAGAATAGTGTTTTGAATAGTCTAAACACTTAGTTTGAAAAGAATTCCATTTGGCTGATGATTTGTTTTCTAACTCAATTAACATGACTTCAGTATTTTATTTTACTACCAGAGTTACAAGGCTAATGTGAATACTTGCCAACTATGGGCTGTTGGATCATCAACAGGCAGGTGAAATAATGTTATCAGCTCAAATAACAGATGAGCGGATTATGTTATAACTGTTACCGGCTTAGACCTATGCAAGCCTTTAGTTCCCTCATTGCGGGGGATGGAAACTATACAGTGTCTATAGAAAAGAATCACCCTCTTCAAAATATTCACATTTTGTTGCAGAATGAAATGAAAACGCACACACACACACACACACACACACACACACACACAAATTCCAGCTGTATTTACTTGGTGCAACCTATAAAATACATGATACAGTTTTGAAAAAAAAAAAAAACAATCTCTAAAATGGATATAGAATAATGCCCTCCTAAAAGAACTAGGAAGCTCAATCAGATGTGACTTGTAAACTCAATCAGATGTGATCGTTTTAATCATCTTAATTGTTCAAGCATAAAACAGCCATTCCTGGGGCATTCCAGTGTTTGGTAGGGCCACAGAAGCAAACAATCAACTATGGGTGGCAAGGAAGCCTCAGAATATCTTGGGGATAAAATCTGGAGATGGATACAAAAATATAAATGCTTTGTCAATCCCTAGAAGGAGAGCAAATTGTATAATTAAGAAGTGGAAAGTGTTTGGTGTTATATGGCCCTCCCCAGATCAGGCCATCCCACCAAACTGAATGGAAGAGCAAGGAGGAAACTGGTAAGAGAGTCTACCAAGAGGCCAATGACAGCTTTGAAGTGGGAATTTGAACCAAGAATTTATGGCAAAGAGTGGTGATTGTGCGCATGTGACAACATTCACAAGTGCTCCATAAATGTGGCTTGTATGGGAGGGTGGCAAAACAAAACACAGTAAAGCAGCAGGGACAGAGACACTTGTCAGGACTGAAGGAAAAACAGATGGGGCAAAAGACCTGCTGCCCTCTGCCAGAATGTGGTCAATGAGAAGAAGGTTCACCTTCCAACTAAACACTGGCTGAATGAGAAAAATAAGAATGTCTTTGTGTGGAAAGCATGTGCATCTGAGAGAAAAAGAGAGCTGGATGAGAGATGATGAGGGTGATGATGATGATGATGATGATCATGATGATGGTGACAGAGGGTTCACAGATATATGAGAAATGAATGAGGTCTGACTCCATGCTCATATGTTCCTGTGAAAGAGCCAAACCCATCATTCTTTGCAGTGAACACATGCTACACATATTCCGTAGGTCACTGTTGTGCAGTAACTGCACTCCACCTCAGTCACTGTGGCATCTGACAATTGTTCTTCACTACATCAATAATGAACAACAAACTGTGTTGCGGGGTAGAGAATGAATGAGAGCAGGAAGAACTCCAAGGCTGTAAACGGACCAAAACAAGAACCCTTTTTGGTGTAAGCAAAAATGACTCCCTTCCTAAATGACTTTTTTGAAATTATATCCCCTGGTGAGCAAGGGTTTTCATGTTTTTACACATTTGATTGAAAATGTTATTTAAAAAATAAAAAGAGTTTAATATAGAAATTAGTATGTAAACTGTTAATTATATTATTTTTTTTAGTTTTTGTTATGTCACAAACTTGTGATTGTCACTAATTGACATAAATTAGCATGCCTGTTGATGTATGGTTTAAACAACACTAAATTATGACTGCGATAAATTCCAAACACCATTAATTTGATAAGTGAATCCAAAGAGTGTTGCATGTCTTGGATACATACAGCTAAATAATTCTACAATTAAAGGATCTAAATTTGGTTTAAATATCTTCTATTAAATGGGAATTGATTTATCTAATTTACGCATAACTCAATCACAAAGTAATACAAAGTAATTCTGTTAAACAAAGTAATTCAGAATGGTCTGATGTAAAGTATTGTATATAATCTTAACGACCCTCTTTGCTTTACATTTGTGTTGATAAGACCCAGCTGGTGGCCTAGTGGCTAAGGAGCTGCCCCGCGATCAGAAGGCTGTGGGTTCGAATTCCAGGACTGCTAGTGGCACCACTGAGGTACCCTTGAACAAGGTACCATCCCCACACACAGCTCCCTAGGCACAGGCTGCCTGCTGCTTCACTTGACAAATGGACACTTCACATAGAGGCCAGTTCTTTCCTTACAATGCCCTGCAAGTTCCTCTCATTATCATACAACAAGCTGTCAGGCTGTAGGCAACATATTCATTACCATATCCTGTTACAACATTTCTGTGAGGCAGTTTTCAGAGATGCTGAATAATGGACATCTGGTTCACCATCGCTGTTAACAATTCTTGCCTGGTACATTTGTCAAGAAAAGAGACTTACTTTGTTTACACTTTAACCCTTAATTATGTAGAACTTTTAGAAACTTTTAAAATATTTCCCCGTTAAAACATCGAGGTAGTTTTCATATGTAGATTATTTCTTGTATACAGTGAGAATATTCACGTAGAAGCCAGACCCTTTATGCTTTTGCATACATTTAAATATCGAGCTTTGATGTGTTACTTACTCCCGGTTTCCTGCAATGAGTAGTTTGCCGACTAGGAAACATTTTATTGTGGATTAGCGAGACTGCAGGACAGAGACAGACCACTGAAGAAAGACACGATGACTAGAGAACCAGGCTTGGATTAGCGGGGTGTTTGACCTCCCGTTATATATAACGGTCACAAAATACAGACATGGATATCCCTCGTTCTTTCACAATTTCTTCAGAGTGCATGTTTTTTTTTTCTATGTGAGACGTGGGTTCCATCAGAGCGTCGTTAGGAAGTGGGGGTGCTGGGGCTGCAACGGCAAAAACCCACGTAAATAAATAAAATGTAAAATAACGTAAGCGTAATACGGGCCTATGATACTTTCATTGTGATTTAGTTATATTTTTTTTATTCCGGCGAGCTGAATCGCTTCACCAAGTTGTGGATCGCTTCGAGGGTGTCGCCAAAGCACAATCAGGTCGAGATGCAGAGGGGAAAAGTTGTGGGCTGGTTGTGATCCGAGAAAAGCGGCCATAGCACAGTGAAATGTGAGAACCCGTGTCTACTCTAGTACAGCGGCCCCCAAACTTTTTTGCGCCACGGACCAGTTTCATGTAAAACAATATTTTCATGGACCGGTATAAATGCAACTAAAAACAAAGGGCGTTTTTTTTGTTTTTTTTTTTTACTAATTTTGCTTGCTTGTGGGCTAATTGTTTTTGATATACCGTATGAAGTGACAGAGACGAGCTTTTTTTTTTTCAAAATAAAAGATCTTTCAGATTCTGATAATAAAATATTTTTATTCTGTCTTTCTGTATATATATACATAATATATAAATTCATTGTACTACACGTTCTCTCAGACAGTCTAATAAAGTTCTCGGACACGGACATGTTCTACACTGGATGCTTCATTTCACTGACAAATTGGCTAACACACAAAATACACGCTAATAAAGTCATCAGCACAAACAGCACAATGCTGCTTTCCGTGCAGGAACGTTTCTGTCATATAGATCTGTGAAAGCGGTATTTTAATCAGCATTTTTATATATAATGTAAATAACGCAAATAATATCGTCTGTTATTTTAACGTAATACATGCACGTCAATTTGATGTGATAATACCATCCACGTAAATCCATGAATCAACTGCATGGCCTTACAGTAGACATCCACTTCAGCTCGGGGCACTTCTCAATGTGTATGAACGAATGGCGTCCTCTTGTGGCATCATTCATACTGATCATTCCAAGGGCTCCCCCTAGCAGCACTGGTAATTTTCTAACCTTTTGTGATCTTGGCTGTCTCAAAACCTATATAACGCTTAATGGTAAAATAGAATCGAACAGGAAGACAGAAAAGTTAAAACCAAACCCAGTGAAGCCCCCAAATACACACATAAATATATATTGGGTACTGTGTTAAGAACAATTATCGACCTACAGAGGGCCGAATTCAAAGACACTCCAAAAATCAAAGTAAAAAATGATGCGGCAGGCTAGTCCATTTTGCCGAAATTTCATTGTAGCAACTCAGAATGGTAATCTGTAGTTTGTATGGGCCCCACGTGCTTATTGAGATGACGGATGGTGTCCTGGGGGATCTCCTCCCAGATCTGGACTAGGGTATCACTGACCCACCACCAAACTGGTCATGCAGAACAGCAGCATAACATTCTCCACAGCTTCTCAACGTGTGTCACATGTGCTCAGGGTGAACCTGCTCTCATCTGTGAAAAGCACAGGGGTGCCAGTGGTGGACCTGCCAATTCAATGGCAAATGCCGATCAAGCTCCATGGTGCCAAGCAGTGAGCACAGAAGTCTGAGCCACCCTCATGAAGTCTGTTTCTGATTGTTTGGTCAGAGACATTCACACCAGTGGCCTGCTGTAGGTCATTTTGTAGGGCTCTGGCAGTGCTCATCCTGTTCCACCTTGCACAAAGGAGCAGAGACTGGTCTTGCTGATGAGTTAAGGACCTTCTACAGCCCTTCTGGAATCTCCTCCATGCTCTTGAGACTGTGCTGGAAGACACAGCAAACCTTCTGGCATTGCCACGTATTGATGTGGAGGAGTTGGGCTGCCTGTGCAACCTCTGTAGGGTCCAGGTATTGCCTCATGCCACCAGTAGTGACACTGACCCTAACCAAATGTTAGTGTAAAAACAGTCAGAAAACATGTGGAGGGAAAAAAGGTCAGTGGCCTCCACCTGTAAAACCTTTCCTGTTTTGAGGGTCGTCTAATTGTTGTCACCCCTCTAGTACACCTAATTAACCTGCATTTCTTTAACACCAAAGCAGCTGAAACTGATATATGCTGATACTATATATGATACTATAACGGAGATTATATATATATATATATATATATACACTGCTCAAAAAAATAAAGGGAACACAAAAATAAGACATCCTAAATCTGAATGAATGAAATATTCTTGTTAAATACTTCTTTACATAGTTGAAAGTGCTGACAACAAAATCACACAAAAATTATCAATGGAAATCAAATTTATCAACCCATGGAGGTCTGGATTTGGAGTC
>JBBPCX010069252.1:0-11502 GCA_037974365.1 Hydrocynus forskahlii
TTTTTGGAATGTGTTGCAAGCCTGAATGGCAAGAATGGATGTTTATTTACAAATCAAATGATGTTGACCAAAAAAAAACATGAATTATCTTGTGTTTATACTGTCTGCAATTAAATAAAAGTTAAGGGAAATTTGTGAATTACTACTTTATTTTTTTATTCACATTTTCCACCCTGTCCCAACTTTTTCTGATTTGGGGTTGTAAAATAATAATAAAAAAAAAACAATCAACAATTATTTATTCTCTGAGCCGCTTATCCTAACCAGGGTGGCTGGTGTGCTGGAGCCTATCCCAGCATTTATAGGTCGAATGACAAAGAAATACTCTGAACAGGTCATCAGGAAATCGCAGACAAACACATTCACCCATAGGGATGAGATAACATTGGCAGTTTACCTGAGGCCCATTATATCGACAAAAGCATTGGGACACACCTGTTTTTCGATGTTTGGGCTAGGCCCCTTACTTCCAGTGAAGGGCAATTTTAATGCTTCATCATACCAAGGCATTTTGGACAACGCCATGCGTCCAACTTTGTGGACACAGTTTGGGGAAGAACCTTTCCTATTCCAGCATGACTGTACCCCAGTGCACAAAGCGAGCTCCGTTAAGACATGGTTGGATGAGTTTGGTGTGGAAGAACTTGACTGGCCCACACAGAGCCCTGACCTCAATCCGGGCCAACACCTTTGGAATGAAATGGAAGGGAGATTGTGAGCCAGGCCTTCTCGTCCAACATCAGTACCTGACCTCATAAATGCTCTATGGAATGAATGGCCACAAATTCACACAGGAACAACAAAATCTTGCGAAAAGCCTTCCAAGAAGAGTGAAAGCTGTTATAGCTGCAAAGGGAGGACCAACTCCATATTAAAGTCTATGTATTTGAAAACAATATCATTAAAATCCCTGTTGGTGTAATGGACAGGCATCCCAATCTTTTTGTCCATATACAGTAGTCTGCATGTCTTTGGCCTGGCGGAGAAAAGACATGATGTCAAACATAGTGACATTATGTATGTTTAAGAAATGGGCAGAAACTCACACAGGCACTGGGAGAACAGCAAACTCTACAAAAAAAGTCTGGCCCCAAGGAGAATCAAGTCCAGGGCCCTCTTTTGCTGTGAGGCAACTGTGCCACCCTATATCTTACTCTAGAAGTGAAATTCTGCAAAAATACTATAAAATGCACATCACGTGTCAAATGCACTCGGCAAACCCTCTGATAAGAAGAACATACTGTATTATTTTGGGGAAAATTGAACTTTTTGAGAGAAATCTGAGAGAAACCATACTTTGGTTGGGGTTAGGGTACATTTTATATTGTATGTCTTATCATTTCCAGATAACAAACACATAGAAACTGTGCTCTAAAACTAGCAGAAAAATACATATTGAGCCTGTTTTCTATAGAGAAGTTTACTTACTTTCATTTTGATTGAACATGTTTGTGTTCATGCCACGACAAGAATACCTTCATTTTACATTCAGTTTTTTAACTTTATTTTTCCAGGAAGGGGAGTTCTTTAGATTACTACGTTTAATGCACGGGAAGCCTAAACCTCACCAGCTGTTATTACTGTAAAGGCTAACAACTTCGGGTCAAACAGTACCTTAGAAGTGGTTGCGTGGGCAGTCTCTAAAGACAGATTTCAGTTTCGTTGTTTCGTTGCTTAAGACACTTAGCTAGAAAATAATGGAGTCTATGTGTTGCAACACACAGGGCCTAGCATTTTTGTACTGCAACTCACCATGCAAGTGTTCCTGAGTTAGGATCTCTTTTTTTCCCTCAGTGCTTCCATTCACAGCAGAGGAAGTAATCAAGGTTCAGTGATAGCCTATAATGTGGGTGTGTGCAAAATTTACTCTTCGAGAAGATACACAAAGCAGTTTTCGCTGTTGTAACTTGTTCATCTGCTGTCATACTCTGTGACCAGAGTGGACTGAAATATACACTATCAAAGGTACATTAATGCATCATTTTCCTGGTAATTATGGATCATACTGAAAAAGCTGATAACCATCAGCAGGCCGACAGGGCAGATACCTGTTGTGCTCACGTGAAATGGAGCAAACAGGACGTACCTGATGGGCTGATAGAAGACTGTCAGTTACCCATCGGTCATGAAGTATGTTCACTCACATTCTCACACAGATGCACTTATATGCCATAGTTAATTTGGTACATTGACAGGTGCCTAATAGTTAACACAGAATTCAAGTCCAAGCAGCATACAGAACTGTATTGTTTTTACGTTATTATCTCATACAAATCAGTTGTCACTCAGTAATGTGATTCTAACCTGGCTTCATGCTTCAGTGAACCATAACTCTGAGAGCTAGCAAATTAGCCTGTTAACACCCAGGCAGTGAGAACTTCTCCTAAACTTTAAGCTATCGAAACTACGCCAGGCCTGAGTCATGTATGATTTTGGTTTCCCTCGAAGCCAGTCAGTGAGAACCATTCCTTTGCTCGGATGATTTTTGGAAATATACTTCTCCAGTAAGGTCAAAATGGGTCAAAACTAAATAAATCATTGTATTGTACAAATACTCAATTTGAAACACTGTGGGGTTTGTAAGGAATAGGTTGGTCTCTTTACAGTTTATGGCACTGTTTATGTATGTTGTTGGACCTGAGCCGTTATTTGGATCCCACTTCTGACAAGCCATTTGACAATCTCTCAGGCAGCTGGTGGGTTAGTGGTTAGGGAGCTGCCGCTGCGATCAGAAGGTTGTGGGTTTGAATCCCACTGAAGTACCCTTGAGGTTCAGTCCCCACACACTGCTTCACCGGGCTGGTTCACTTGGTGAATGGGTTTAAGGCAGAGAAAGAATTTTTATGCTGTTCACACAGTGTGCTGTAGTGTGTTCACGTGACATGACAAATGGACACTCTACACAGATACAGTCATAGACAAATACCTCAGGTCAAATAGTGACATATCCTCTATAACATGTGCTGTAACTTTCATTACAGATGACCTCTCTTAGACCCTCAACTCAACCTCCATAGTCAAGTGGGCTCGGCAGCATCATCACTTTCTGCAGAGGCTGAATAGAGCAAGCCTCCCCCCGCTAGTCCTCACTGCATGCTACAGGAGTACCATCGAAAGTCTGCACTGTCACTGTCTGTTACAGGAACTGTACTGTTTTGGACTGTATCACACTGCAGTGGATAGTGAGAACGCCTGAGAAGGTTATCGGTGTGCCTATACCTTCCCTGAAAGACAGGTACCAAACCTTCTGCAATAACAGAGGCAGAAATATTGTGAAGGACTGTTCCTACCCGTTATACAGACTCTTTCGTTCTGGTTTTGCAAGACTGTGCAAGTTTCATCCCACAGTTCATCAGAACTCTGAATGAAATGTCTAGTCCCTGCCTTTCCAAGTACATGCCAGTGAATTACCCCACCTTATACCTTAAATACTTCTCATATTACTCTCTAGACTTTCAGTAGCACCTGCAGTTTATCTTCTGTCTACTGCCACAACAGGCATCCTTATGTCCTGTCACTCGACTTGATAAGCAATAATTTACAATTAATCAATGTGGTTCTATGCTGCCAATTGTCTACTGTGCAATAATATACGTATGGTGCAATATTGTTGTGTATTCCAGAAGGTTTACATCCCCTTCACGTTTTACTCTTGTGCAATTTTACACATATGGTGCAATATTATTCATTCTGGAAGGTTTACATATGTTTTGAACTTTACTGTTACACCCCTGCACTGTCAACTCACTGTACTGTCTCGGATTTACATCCCATTCATACTACTGTCACATTGCTGAATTGTGTATTTATTGTATTATTTCTTTCATCCCTTGCACTTTGTCCAATGTTGCTAACTGCCTCTTATGCAATAATCATATTAATGGTGCAATACTAATAATTCTGGTAGGTTTACGTAGCACCTACAATATAATGTTGAATACATAAACCGTTATATTGTTGTGGTGTTTACTTATTGTGTTGTCTATTGCTTCTGTTGTAACTTGCACTCTCTTAATGTCGTTCTATGTTGCACCATGTTCCTTGGATAAATATTCTCTCATTACACTCTTTACGAGTTCACAGCTGCTGATGACAACAGAGTAACCTTAAATTTTTTTATGTTTTATATTTTATTTTTTATTTTATATATATGTTTTTTATGTTTTGCTTATTATGTTTAAAAATTGAAGCATGAGGTGTATCCTCTGTTGAGGACATGTACTTATTTTCACCTAGAAAATCATCTAAACATGTCATATGACCAGGGGCATACAAATTTTTGCATATGACTGTATATTTAAATGATCACTTAAAGAAACTTCAGAGTGCTGCATCACATGAGCCATGAGTACGTCTAATACAGGCCACTGTTGCACAGAGATGTGTGGTTTTGATGTATGAAAATTAGCTGAATACTCAGAGGAAAGTAAAATATAATGTAAGATCTCTTTGTTTTTCTATGTTTTCTTACTTATTTCTCCTTAACATCAATAGAATATCAAAACAATATCAAATAACCTGATACTACTTTGTTGTGCAACTTCCTATTGGGTTTAAATCATTATCATCAATATAGTGCAATTTCCTTACTGGGTGCTAAAACATTATAATTATGTTTAATATCTTATTATGCGCAATAGCTCATGTGGAATATCGTGCAGTTTTCTAATCGGGGGCTAAATCATTTCATTATGTGCAATATCTTATTATTACTACAGTGCAATATCATGTGAAATATCACTACTCATTTCAATATTACTAATATACCACTGATCTCTATTACATACAGTAATATACTCCTAACCACCATTTACGTTATTAGTAATTCACTTAACTGTACATTACTTATCTTTAGTATTTATACCCAGCATTGTGCATATAGCATAGAGTATCTCACTGTCTATTGAGTTTTGAGTTTTTATTGGCGTTATTTAGACTTTACATTTTATATTGTTCTTGTCTCCATGTCTCTGTGTGTCTGTGGAATCATAACATAAGCAATTTCCTCCAGGATCAATAAAGTTTACTCATTTTTCAGACATTTTTCAGACTTCAGACTTCTCCTGAGGAAGAGCCTAAGCTTGATTGGCGTATAAATGAGCCTGTACATCGTCTGTGATCAAATCAAGTCTCAAAAACAAAATTCAAATAGTTTTGAGATTCATGGGTTGCTAAAAAGAAGAAAACCTATGAGAATAGCAAAAGAACTTCTGTCTTAAGCTGCATTTTTCTTTGCTTCTTATTTCAACCAACTTAGGGGGTTAGGAGTTTAAAAATCTCCAACTAAGATGTTTTGTTTTTTAAAACATGTAACAAAGAAAAGGCTGTTGTGAGCAGCAAAATCTTCCTTTGGGCGGGTGTGATACTACTTCATCACATCATTGCGTTTAGTTTATTAGAAGGAAGTGGCTGACTTTGAGCCTGCAGTGTCACTGTAATTTGAAAGCGAATCTGACTCATTTTACACTTTAAAAAATAAAGATGCCAAAAAGGGTTTATTTCAGAATGCCATAGAAGAACCATTGACAGATGACAGACCTTCAAAGGATGATTCCTTTTAGACCATTTTATAAATAGAAAGTGTGTGTGAGGAACCTTTTTAACCTTCAAAGCACATCTACATAATGTAAAGGTTCTAGGAAGAGTCATTTAAGTTTATTTTGAACCTTTACATTATGTGAACCCTTTCCAAAAGGTCACATGTGACATGAAAGCGATCGTTCTGTCATATGTGAACAAACCACAGCACACAGTGTGAACAGCACGAAATTCTCCCTCTATATTTAACCCATTCCACCAAGTGAAGCAGCTGGCAGCCAGGAACACAGCGCCCGGGGAGCAGTTCGTGGGGACGGTACATTGCTCAAGGGTACCAGAAGGTTACTGCATTCAGAATAGTACTGTAAAATCAGTTCCAACTTAGTTATATTCTGTCACAATACAGTAGATCACTCCACATTTGAAATTGACTGGGGCCATGGAGTATTGTGGGATATAGAGGCAACAGCCTTAGAAAGCTAAGGAGACAGCAGGCTCATAAACAGCCTTTAAGACACTAAAGCACAGATCAGTTATAAAATGAAAGTCGTGTGTCACTTCTAAAAAATGATCAGTTTACTTTTCCCTTATTTTTGATAAGGGGCTGCTTTTAGTTAGCCAGCAACCAGCTAGACAGCTCTGTTACTCAATTTTAAAACAAATTGTGGCCTCTGTGAGTGATAAATGTTTCAATTTTAGCTTTAAGTACAATAAAGTGTGTTAATTTGAGGGATCGAGTAAGCCAGCTGTTTTTGCCCGCTTTGCAGGTTTTCCTCACTGACTTGTGGACGGAGACTATCCTGAAAGTTTTCCTGGGTTCAAAGATCTTGTGTTTTCTTTTTTTCAGTTTGTTTCCTTTTAAGCCATTGTTAATACCCCAGTAGCGGTCATTATTATTACACGTTTTTAAATAACTTTTTTCTATGTGGGATAGGAACACCAAACGAAGCTCAGCATGATGTCTGACACCTCGAGCATCAACACAAACCGGGAAAACTTCCATGTAAGTAGTTGTTTGGCTGAATGATTTTCAATTGGTTGCGCTGCTGGCACAGTTCCGTGCCGCTCAGGTTCTAAGGGCCAAATGTTGTGTGGGGTTTATTTAGATACCATTCATATATACCCTTGAACAAGTGTGTCATTCCGTATATCATTTTCTCAGCTGGTGCACAGATCTATGTAGATGTACACAAGTGAAAAAGGCTTTATGTGAGAAATGGTTCAACAAGTGTTGCAATAAACTGGGTCTATCTCTAAAATCCATGAACTGAAAAAGCATAAAAAGTGAAAACTTTATCTTTGTTTACAGGTGCTTTTTGGGCATAAACCCAGGGACAGGCTCAAAGTCAAAGAAGAAACACTGAGGCATGAACCAATAAGTTTGTGTACTCTTGAGAAAATTTGTTGATTTTGAATGGAAGTCAGTGTAAATATAATTCATAATAGAACTCTACAACTAACAGTCTACAACAACATTTTATTTTGATGAGCTTAGTTTTAAAAAGTGCTTTTCTGAATAGATGCAAGTTAGAAGGCAAATGACTGGTTTTATTCAAGATTTGTGAGATATCAAATATGTGCTGCCTAGTCCACCACATATGTTCCCGTGTTGGTGTTTATTTTTCATTTGCTTTATAAAGTTTATAAATGGACATTCTTAAAACATTCTGAGTATTTAATAGTATTATAAGTGTATACTTACAATACAGTACTGGCTACTGACATTACGTTTACAGTTTCTAGGCATAAAACACAAGACTTCCATAATTCAGAAGCAGGCAGTTGGTGTAATTCTACAGCAGTGGAAGGTTATCTCGGTGTTTCTTTCCTCTATTTACTGTGAAGGCATAGTATATTGTCAGCATATAGTAATTTCCTGTAATTATTGTACATTCAGTTACTTTGAAAGTAATGCAACTCGTTGCCAGTAAAATATTTTTCAGTAAAATATTTTAATGTATGACATACAATGCAGCATGATCACACATTTTTCCAAATGTGAACCTGTTTTTTACACATGATAATAGTTGGTTCAAATGTAAAAACTTCAAATGTTCTTCGCACATTCATCAGTCTTTCTTTAATGTATAATGTTTTTAAGGTATAATATTTTTAATGTATAAAGTTTTGTTGTATGGCATCGCTTAAAGAGTGTATCAGCTTGAGTGCCTGCTGCCATCACAGCAAAAGGAAACTGCCGAAATTCTGAATTTAGTTAAGAAGAAATGAACATACCTAATTTTTAATTCACATTGAGCCTAAATTGAAGCAGAACCTCTACATTATGTGGAAATGAGCTTTAAAAACATCCTTTTCAATCCTGCATCTCATTTTGCAAAACAGGTTCTTCATGAGAGCCTTTTTAAAGGTTTCTAATGGAAACAAAAGTGCTTCCTTGACACTGCACTAATGAATTCTTTTAAAATGGCATAAACCATAAAAATGAATCTAAACCTTTAAACGAATTCACATAGGCAGATAGTATGCAGTCTCTATTAAAATGTTAGTGTTTAAATGATGCTCTCAGCTTTGTTAGGCTGGATTTTCTCTTGTTCCCAAGATCCATTAAGCTATCAGCTATCTGTAGCTATGAGATGGAGATTAAGCCTCCTGTTCTTTTGTGCGGTGAGAGAAAACATTTTTGAGCCATGACCCCGTCGTGCAGGTCTGGCAGACAAGCCCCTCTTGCAGAGGGAGGCCCATCTTAGGTGTCTTCCATTCAGATGAGTTGAGCTGTAACACGGATGGGTCTCAGTGTGCAGGTGCTAATCCTCTCTGTGTACAGGAAGGAGGAGTGTGTGTGTGTGTGTGTGTGTGTATATCTTTGGGGGTATGATAGTTATATGCTATCGTACATCATGTTTGACTGAGTGTAGTGACAGGTTTCGTGGGGATGAGTATGAATATGTGTGTTTTGACACTGGCAGCCCTGATGTCTGTAGCAAAGCGTGCAGAGGGCTTTGTCCTGAATCAAACACCCCACAGCTGTCTGCCCCTTCGTCCTCACAGTTTATTCAGATACTTAATGGTTCTTTTGTGTGTAGTGTGCACGGGTGTACTTGTGCAACTGATGTCAGAAAAATGATTAAGAAGACTTAATGCTACTAAATTAGGCATGTCTGTTACTTCTAAATGAAATGGTCTGTTTTAATCCCTTTAGAAAGCTTCAAAATTAACAGAGGTTCAACCATGAAGCTTTGAGAGATACTCTGAAACTCAACATGTGCTATTAAGCCTTGGACTACAGGCGATAATGTACCGCCTGGCTGGCTGTCTTCAATTCCACAGTGAACTGAACCCTGACGTCATTGCAGAAGCCTTCTGTCACTTGGACTCGTAGTGTCTTGATTTTCTATACGACACAAGAATAATAGACTAGAACTCTGCACACATCTGGAAAGCATAAAGGATTATTGAGAGATTGTCTATTTTGACAACCTATTCTGCCTGATATTAGATTGTTCTCAACACATAAGGTGTAATAGTAATAATAATTGGTCTTTGTCTAGGTGCTCTCTGGCAAACTTCAGTCTTGCCCTGATTTGCCCAGAGTTGCACCGCTCCCAATGTAAACCAAACAGGCACAGCTTATTTCTGATGGGTGATGCATGTACTTTGACCTCATATGTGGCAAGAGTTTCCTGTGGTGACATTTTAGGACTATTGGACTCTTTGTTAGTCACCTTAGTCTGAACTTTCTGACAGCATGGCCATGATAGCAATTGTTTTAAATGTTCTTTACATGAAAATTATTTTCCACATAGTGGAATTGCTGATTTCAAATTCTTTTGAAATCATTTTTATATCCCTTTTCCAGACTCATGTCTACAGTCTTCTTTTTGAAGGCCCCAGAGAGCTTTTTGGGTCTGACCATGGTGATACTACTCATTTCAACAGTCAAGAAGCTTAACAGCTTCCTGCAAAATGCTCTATAACTATGTTCTAATCATTCACACCTAAACATGGTCCACTTGAATCTAATTTTAGGCATTTTCGGTGAAAACGAATGTGAGGGTGTCGTAACTTTTTCCTCATAAGACACTGCTTTTCTATTAATTACACTTTACATATCATTTTAAAAGATATTTCTTCAGTTTTGTTTTACCTTATTTTTTCAATATTGTTGAAATGAAGATCAAATGTCCATATATTTGCCTATGATGCCTATGGGTTTTCATGGGGTGTCCTAATTTTTTCACATGCCTGCATGACTAGTATAACAATGCAGAACTTTGTGTATTATTTCTATCATTGGGTATGACTTGATAAAGAACAGAGCTTAGAATCTTGTCTGGAGTTCTGCTATTGCTTAGCTCTTGTTTGAATGTTGTTATTTCTATATAGCCAAGTTGTGCTACTGGCTTCGGATAGGTAAAGCTCCAATTTTAGCCATTAGGCTAAATAAATAAATCATTTTAAATAACTTTTGTCCAAGGCAATGGATGGATGCAGATGTAGTAATGGGAGGCTAACTATACTGCTCAAATAATTAGAGAACACTTAAACAGTCATGCTGTTGTTTAAGTGTTCCCTTTGAATTTTTTGAGCAGTATATTTTTGTCTTATTTTGAGCTACACATTTCACCTACACACATCATTTTACAGAACTCTGAAACCATGAAAAATCTTTCTTCAAGAACAAAACATTTCATTTATTTAATATTATTCCACAACAGCTCAAAGCATGATGGCACGACCATTGCTAGCTTGTTGCTAATCAGATATGGTTGAGTGAACGTTCTGTCAGAGGGAGCGGCAAGGACAAAATGCTTTGTTATCGCTGTGTCTATTTGGATCAGTTTCACTAAAAATTTTTAACTGTGCCCATCTTACACAGTTTCTAGCACATTCCTCCCACTTTTCCGCCGCTCCACATCGATACAAAGGCTAAACCTGATGCTAAACTGTGAACAGGCTTCTCTAGGCCACATTGCTGGGATGCCGGTTACGGTTCGTTGCAAAGGCCAAATCAACAGCATCTATCAGGACAGACAGTTTTCCTGAGACACTTTACTGTAGTCTGAGTGACTGTAGGCGTACACATATGGATGTCAGGTCGTTTTATCTCACAGTCGCGGTAAGGAAAAGCGATACCTTGGCAAGTATAAAGACTTTCCGCCAGGGTCCATGCACCTGTTTGATTGGTTGAGAGTTAGTTCGGAGGGCAGCTTTTAGTGAGCAGTACTGTCAGCTAATCAAAACAGAACTAAGACCTTTCCCTCAATTGTCCTTCTTTAGAAGCAGCAGTTGGAAAGTTTTATAGCCATCAGATGGGCTGTAAAATACAAAAGACCCACATTTGCTATGTCTTTATGAATACTCTCACAGCTAGTGTGTACATGGTCCATAGCAGTTAATCAATAGAAACTACTTACATAGTTGTCTTTGAATTGACCTACACCCCCAAATATGCTGCTGCATACTTCCATTTAAATGTTAACACATGAATTTACCTCTTCATTTCTTCTGTTTGCATGCAAAAATTATATATATTACCTGAAGAGTTTGATGATGTTGGCAGAACCTAAAATTGTGAGTAATATTTACATCAAACAAATCCATAATGTCACATGAATGAATCAGATGAATCATGAACAACATCAGATGAAGTAACTAGCAGCACAAGACTACGTCATGAAAATTCATTATTGGAGCAAGACATAGGTGAACAAAGGTCCAGTGCATTGCTTTTGGACTGTTTAATTTCACCACACTGTCACCACATTAAAACCGATGATGGAAAAAAAAAATCCTATCTGTTTATATCAAATAAAACCTTATATTCCATCTGGGACCACTTATGAAAGTGGCTTAGATCTTATTTTAAAAGATCAGATGGTTGAATACGTATATATCTGTCATGTTGAGGAAATATATAGTTTATTTACAAAGTGTAAGAACAAATCTGGTTTGTCCAACTGATCTTCATGCTCTGCCACAAATGCATACTTTCTTATGCATATA
>JBBPCX010069253.1:0-11502 GCA_037974365.1 Hydrocynus forskahlii
CTACAGAGAAAGATAAAGAGCTACAGGACAAGAGAGAGAACTACAGAGAAAGATAAAGAGCTACAGGACAAGAGAGAGAACTACAGAGAAAGATAAAGAGCTACAGGACAAGAGAGAACACTACAGAGAAAGAGAAAGCGCTACAGGACAAGAGAGAACTACAACTACAGACAGTGATAGAAATAACAAGACAGCGAAGAGGAAGCAAAAAAACAGGGGAGAGCAAAAAGAAACAGGGTGAAACAGAAGAAGCAGGAGAGGTTGAAAAAGAGGGAGGGTGTGAAGGGGGCCAAGAAAGACAGAAGACAGAAGAAGATAGAAAATAGATGACAAAAAGAGGAGAGAGGGAAAGAGTGGAAGAGAGAGGAGAAGTGAGACCAAGTGAGAGAAAGAGAGAAGAGTTGGAGAGAAGGAAGGTAATGAGAGAGAGGTGAGGAGGAACAAAACAGAAGGAAGAGAAAGAACAAAGGTGAAAGAGAGAGAGGTGGGAAGAGAAAGAAATAGAGTAAAGATGGAGTTTGAGAGAGGTCAGGGGGAAAAAAGGAGAGAGAAGAAAAAATAGAGGGTGAGAGAGAGAAGAGGGAAAGGGAAGACCGGGTGAGAAGGTAAAAAAGAGAAAGAGAGAGGGAAGTTTCATTAGTGTATTGATCACTGTGGCGACGTTAAATATGGGGATAATTAAAGGTCCACTTCATCATCCGTGTCCAGCTTTAATGAGTAAATGCGTGTCTGTTTTAATGAGTGTGTGACTGAAAGCCTTTCAGATGAGTGTAAAGACGAGCGTGTGACAGCGAAATATTGATCGGTGTAAGTGTGTGTTGATTTATTCCACACTTACGACTCTGCAGCTCACACACAGCTCCTTTATTACATCATCACTTTCAGCACTGATCAATCATCTGTTAACACTGATCACACAGTGATCAATCATCTATCAGTACAGATCACACAGTGATCAATCATCTTTCAGCACTGATCACTCAGTGATCAATCATCTTTCAGCACTGATCACTCAGTGATCAATCATCTTTCAGCACTGATCACTCAGTGATCATCATCTTTCAGCACTGATCACTCAGTGATCATCATCTTTCAGCACTGATCACACCGAGCTCAATCATCTGTTTACACTGATCATACAGATCAATCATCTATCAGCTCTGATCACACAGTGATCAATCATCTAGCAGCACTGGTCACAGCAAAAAAACTTACTTTTCTGATTAAATTGTTAACGATATTAATGTTACCATGATGCAGTAACACAACATAAACAATATTGTTAGTGTCATCAACGCTAATAATGCTAACTTAATGGGGCAGTTAATGCTACTGTGCTAATGTGATATTGTCATTAATGTTAAATTAATATACTTATCCATGCTGACTTAATAGCATTATTAATGGTGTTAATTCTGTGTGTATGTGCATGCGTGTGTATACGTGTGTGTATGTATGTATGCATGGGTATGAATGTGTGTGTGCGTTCGTGCGTGGCTCTGTGTGCGTGAGTGTGCTTAATTGTGTGTGCGCGTACGTAGCTGCGTGAGCCTGAGTGTACGTGAGTGTGTGTGCTTGAGTGTATGTGCATGACTGTGCGCATGTGCCTGCGTGTGCGTGAGTGTGTGTGTGTGTGCATGAGTGGGCGTGTGTGTGTGCTTGCGTATCCGTGTGTATGTGCGTGACTGTGTTTAAGGTTACGTTTGTGGCATTTAGCAGACGCTCTTATCCAGAGCGAAGTACATCAGTGCTTAAGTCGTCTACATGTGTTCTTTATACCTGTAAAGCTATACTAACATCAACACCGGCTTTTAACCAAGTTAACAACCTTAACAAACCCTGTCAAGAGAGGGGCCAAGACTGAAAAGAGTCTTGATGCATGTCTTCCTCTTCATATGAGCATCAGAGGTTTAAGACAAGCCGTGCTTGAAGCTCTGAGAGGACGAGAAGTGATGCTGCTTGATCAGTGCTGATAATTAAGGAGGTACAAGTCTGCACTTGGCCTTGAAGGCAAGGGATAAAGTTTTGAACTTAATGGGAGCGGCCACATGGAGCCACTGAAGGTTCCTTAGTAGAGGCGTTGTGTGTGAGCATTTAGGAACATTGAAGATTAACCTTGCAACTGCGTTCTGCATCAGCTGAAGTGTTCTCCTTACCTTCAGTTGAAGTCCAGCCAGTAGAGAGTTGCTGTAGTCCAGTTTAGAGATGACCCAAAACTGGACGAGTAACTGCGTATCTTCAGTGGTGAAAAAGGGTCGGATTCTTCTGATGTTGTAAAGATGGTATCTGCATGTTCTGAAGAGGTGGTCAACGTGAGACAGGAAAGACAGTTCTTCATCTAGCATGACACCAAGAATTCTTACCTTCTTTGAGGGGAGAATAACAGAGTTCTCAAAAGAAACTGTGAGGTTGTGGCTTGGTGATGGACTCCCTTTGATGAAAAGAAGCTCAGTTTTGCTGGGATTCAGCTTGAGGTGGTGGGCCACCATCCAAGAGGAGATGTCAGCCAGACAGTCTGAGATGCGGGTTGAGACCTGAGCGTCACTGGAGGGGAAAGAGAGAATAAGTTGAGTGTCATCTGCATAAAAGTGGTAGGAAAATACATGTGAGGCTATTACATCCCCAAGAGAACCAGTATATAGAGAAAAGAGTAGCAGTCCAAGGACTGAGCCCTGTGGAACACCAGTGGACAATCGTCACTGGGCAGACTGGGAGCCATACCATACTACCTGGTACCTTCAGTCATCAAGGCAGGAAGCAAACCATTGCCATGCTGTGCCCAATATCCCAAGGCGACAGGTTGGCTGATCTAGCTGCGTGAAGTTTGTAGGTGGCTAATAGTGCAGTTTCAGTGGAGTGTGCCATCTTGAAACCGGACTGGTGAGGGTCCTGTTTTTAGAAAGAAAGATGTTGAGTTGGTTATAAACAGCACATTCCAGGACTTTGGAAAAGAAGGAGAGAAGAGATACTGGTCTGTAGTTGTTGATATCTGAGGAGTTCAGTGTGGGTTTCTTCAGAATTGGTGTGACCACTGCAGACTTGAAAGCAGATGGGAGAGAACCAGCTGTTAAGGAGCCATTGATGATGTAGGCGATATGCGGGATTAGATCCGAGGATATAATTTGAAGCGTACTCGATGGGATAGGGTCGAGTGGAGACATGGCGAGTTTGCTGGACATCAGATGCAATGACACATCTGCGAGAAAGAGAGAGGTGAGAATCCAAGAAACTGGGCAGTATTGACTGGTTTCAGGCTGACAGGCGATGATTGGCGGGAAGGATCTACTAATGTCATCAATCTTCTTATTGAAGACCACGGCAAAGACTTCTGGTCAGAGAGTTGGAAAAACCGGGAGAAATGGAGATTTAAGAAGTGACGAAAAGGTGGCAAAGAGCTTGCAAGGATTGGATGATGATTCTTCAAATTTGGTTCTGTGGAAGGAAGACTTTGCAGAAGTTAAATCTGTGACAAATTTGGATAAAAGAGAGCGTTAGGTGATAAGGTCGCTGTCAAAAAGCGTTTTCCTCCATCTCCTTTCAGCTGCTCTCAGTTCCCTTCAGTTACTTTGTGTGTGTGTGCCTGCACGTGCAAGTGTGTGTGCGTCCGTGTCCGTGAGTGTGTGTGTGTGCGTGCATGTGTGGGTGCGCGTGATTGTGTGTGTGTGCGTGTGTTAGGGCATTAGAAGAAAAGCCAATTTTTCGCCGCGTTGACGTCGGAGGTACAAGTTGATGACCCCTAAGAGAAGTTGACAAGTTGTGTGTTTTTTTTCCTCTCTCTGTGGATCTGTGTACACAATGCAGTCTTTGCCTCTGATTGGCTTATGCTGACATGCGTTCCCTTGACTTAACCAATTATTACAGTCACTTCATAAAAAGGGCAGTAATATTGGTATGTGGAGGGGAATCCAAACACAAGACGAGAGACATGACAGCAGAGGAAGTAGGTGACAGACACACATCACATGTATGTGTGTCTGTCACATGCATGTAAGTCGGTGTTAAAGTACAATAAAAGTACCGGGGTTATGCTCGGCCATCTGAAACAGCATCCGCTAGCTACCATGGGTGATGCTAGCACTGCAGAGAGTCATCCAGTCCAGAGGAGCGGAGTGGCTTTACAGAAAAGCCTCTGACTGACAAGAAAAAAACAGCTGATCACAGATCTGCTTGTTAATTTCATCTATGAAAATGTGAGACTTTTGGCTGCAGTACAAGGTGAATGCTAATGTTACAGAGAGCTTTAATAGAAGTTGCTCATTTTTGGACGCCTGTATTCCTCCGCTGCCTCTGTGTGGTTACGTCATCAAACTGCTTGTCGACTCAACGTTGACTTTATTGATGGATAAGTCGATCTGACAAAATCTGAAGTCGTTAATGCCCTAGCGTGTGTGTGTGTGCGCGTGCATGTGCGTGATTGTGATTTTGTGTGTGTGTGTGTGTGTGTGTTTGTCAGCTGTGGTCTCTGCTGCGTGTTGGATGTTGATTGTGTTGATGGTGGTTCTCCAGTGACATCCCTGTTTTAAATGGGCGCTGAAGGGGCGCTGTGCCGCCCGCATTCCCTCCGGGTTGGGATTTGGATGAGGCGTTTCTGCGGGAACCCGCACGCCCCCATCCTCCCCCCCCCCCCTGATTTGAGTATGAGAGAGAGATTATGTCAGCGCCGGCCGCTCAGCTGGAACAATAAGGAGGAGTTCCTCTGGACAATGACATTTCCTGCTCTGATACTGAGCTGGGCTGGAAGTTCTCCGGTTCTAGCAGGTGCCTGAAAGTTGCTGCTGGAAATTTGCGTCACAGTGGCTGCGCTACAGCTTATTTTCATTCTGATGAAATGAACATGAGCAGCTCTATTCTGGAGGCAGATGCAAAAACCACCACGGCCTGTGTTTGTGTTTGTGACCTTTACTGAGAGCTGAGGGTGACCTTCAAAAGGTCCATCATTCATATGGCTGCATAACACCTGCACAGCTCTGCAAAAGTCTTATTTATTCATATACTGCTTCCAAAGATACAGATTTCCTGTATTTTAATGTGATCTTGAGGAACAGTTCTCTAGGCTTCCTGAAGGACTTTCAAAGTCTCCCAATTTTCAGTCTAGTCCCTGAACCTGACCAGTTTCGGAGGAATATTTGTGAATAAACGTTTATACAGGCTGATGTCAGTTGTTACAAAGAGTCAGAGGGAAGCAAATCAACCAGAAATATGCTAATTATACAAAAGACGTAATACTGTTACAGTGTCCCACTGAGCCCAGATGTGTGATCAGTCAAGACAGTTCTTTAGTTCTTAACTGGAGCTACGACGATAACATCACTAACACTAGAAGTCAATAGTCACTGATATCTTTTACTGTAAACATAAACCCAAAACTTCTCTGAACCCGAACATCCAGCTCTTCATTAAGGTGGATCAGACTTGACATGGTTTAGGACACAGTATGACTCACCATAATCTGTAAAAATGAGCTGAACTACTGAATTAAGGTGGCTCAGACATGTGGACGTTTAGGACACAGAATGACTCACTGTGAGCTGTGTAAGAAGACATGAGTAGAGTGTAGTTTGTGAGCCACAGTAAAGCTTCATTCATGAACACCACTCTCTCTTCTTCACTGAGCTCTGGTACTCTGTTGTTCTGCTTTTTGAAGACTGCTGTATTTTACTGAGCTTTTAAACTTGTGGACTGGGCTGAGCAGCTTGTGGGCGGGGCTTTGTAGCTAGTGGATGGGGCCCAGGCTGTCAGTGGGTGGGGGCAGACAGTTAGTTTGTGGTACTGGACAGTTAATAGGTGGGGCCAGACAGTTAATGGGTCTGACTGGACAGTTAATGGGTGGCACTGGACGGTTACTGACCATACAGGTGTTTCATGGATTTACAGGTACAGACTGAATCCGATGCCTCTGCGTTTATCCACACACACACACACACACACACACAGACACACACACCTTTATTAATGAAAGTGGACCACTCCTGGACCACTGCACTGCTGAGGACATTCCACCAACAGAATAATATTTGGCTAACGGTGGTCCTCGGGTGGTCTATTTCCATTATTTTCAAATTTCCGCAAAGACAAAAGAACCCCCCATCTCCTGGTATCTGGAGGGGGCTTTTTCGTGCTCTGGATAATTCTGTCCCTTTCACATTTCCAGTAAGACGAGTCTTACAGTGGGACGGATCCGTCATCGGGAAGAATGTCCCGCTTTGATAAGGGGGGGAAGTTTTGCCTGAGTCATGTTTGAAGATCCATCTCTCCTGCGGCACCGCGTTCCAAAGAAAATGTTTGGTCAGCTGATTCACGTCGCTGTTCCCATGTGAGGAACACAGCCTGTACATCAGCTCCGGACACAGGGAGGATTTCAGCGCAGGAGAACGGGTTTCCCAGGAATTCAGAATGTGATCAGATGACCTTCAGCCCTTTATTTTATTCACCGGAACAAATTCTGAATTACTTGTCCGGTTCACTTTTACTCTCCACAGAGGCTGAACACTCACACGACTGTGTGGCTTGTAACTCGGCTTTGGGCCCAAATGAGCAGTTGGAGGTTTGAGGTATTCAATCAAGGGAGGGCGAGAGAGAGAGCAAGAGAAAGAGGAGCAGGCACAGAGTGTTTACAAACCAAAAATAAACTTATCAGTAAAGGGTTAGGAACTCACCTATAAGACTTTAAAGGTTTATTTATATATTCTTCATGTGCTGCAGTCCTTCTTTTACAAGTGGAAAAAATACAAAACTAGCAGAAACGTAAATCATTCAAGATAAGAAATTAACCATGAATATAAATGGCAATCTTGTATTCACCTCACCAGCACTTAACACACCTGTACTAATCACCTGTACGCACTTCACCAGCACTGATCACACCTGTACTAATAATCACCAACACTGATCACACCTGTACTAATCACCTTTGATAACTGCACCTGTATTAATTAAAACAAGGGACACGGCAGTAGCTGTATAAACTCTCAATTTTTTTTACAATTTAATGGTTATTTCAAAATTCATTGCGTCTTACCCATCTCTAGAATTGAGAGCCCCACCTGCACTGAGCGTTACTGTTCGGTCAGGTGCTTCATGATCATCCCTTTCAATGTTTTCTGCCCATATTGTGACGTCAGTGAAGAGGGACGTGCATGGCCTGTGTAATGTTTATCTTGGTTGGAGTGGACTAATTAGGGGGACCTGATACTGATAGAGGAACAGAATATTCCAGAGATGTAGCCGTGGTGATATAAACTTTGATTAATGAAGAGTGCTGTTCAAAGGGAGCTGATTGGTTGTGAACGGCGAAGGCTCTTCTTCGTCCCGTATAAACATTTTGAGTCGAGCCAGCCTGGAGGATGGAGGCACTGTGTCATTATGAGCGAGCAATAAAGCGGCGGGTGAATTTTGAGGGGATAAAGACGGGAAGCCTCGCTCTGATTAAAAGCGGGGGTCACTCGTAATCTCCTGTTTGCAAACGAAACCATAACAAACCGTCCAGCCTGGCGGAGGAATTTCAATTTAGCCGAGCTTATTTAAAAGTTATGAAGGCAGGATGTTCTGCGCTGTGTCATATAAAGCAGGACTGTTTGAAAGGACCTCGGGCTGTTGGTCATGAGGCCCTTTAAACAGCCGCCTGGCTTATACAGCCCCCCGCTGCCCCCCTACGCCAGCAAATGCAATACTACACTCAGTTAACCGCCTACTGTAACACAGCTCACCAGATTCTTCTGCTCACAGCAGTCTTTTCTTTGTCTGATCAGAAATAAATCATCTTTCTTTGTCTGATCAGAAATAAATCTGGAGATTATTGAGTCTGATTTTTTCTCCTAAAACCCCACTTCAGGAGAAATAAGGAGCAAAAGAAGATGTCCATTTAAGACAGAAGTTCCTCTGCTGTTCTCGTCAGTTCTCAGTTTCTTCTCTTTAACAACCTTATGGATCAAAACTGTCTGACTTTGGAAGTCGACACTAAGACAAATTTCAGATGTTTTTCAAGCAAAGTAAATTAAAGTGGCCCCTTATGGTGAACACACCATAGCACAGCACAGTGCGAACTGTGAAATTCTTTCCCTGGATTTAACCCATTTAACCCTTGTAACCCATTTAACCCATTCACCAAGTGAAGCAGTGCGAGCAGTATGTGAGGGCGGTACCCTGCTCAAGGGTACCTCAGTGATGTCACTAACGGTCCAGGGATTCAAACCCATGACCTTCTGATCTCAGGGCGAACTCCCTAACCACTATAACACCAGCTGCATCTGACTTACTTATAAGAAAACACAGGTTTTCTTCTGGATCTTTTGGTTGATCTGAAAATCTGATGATCTGAGCTGAATAAAGATCAGAGCAGTGAGAGAAAAGAAATTTCATTTTAAGATCTTAAACTGGGATCGGGCTGAGATTAGAGGAAGCTCTTTCTCAGGAGCTGAATTTAAGAAGGTTGAGAAAATAGTCAGATCTTCATATTGATGTTCGACTGAGTTCAATTCTGTTTTGTAGAAACAGGCTGGACGGAGGTCTTATTCTGGACTTTGCTTTGATCTGGGTATCTGAGCTTCAATATGCTAAGGAGTCTCTAACCAATCACAGTGTTTCTGACAGAGTGACCAATCACATCTCTGGTGATGAAATTTGATGTGCATCCATGGAATGTGGTAGTTATGCAGCGTGTCAAATTTCGTGCCTTTTGAACCTTTACATCACAAGATATTGGTCAACGAAGTCCTAGATTTTCACGCTGATGTTATTCACTAGGTGGCGCTACTCCACAAATAAAATGTAACAAGCTAGGTTAATGCATCTCCTAGAGGCCAACTTAATATATAAATATCGTAACCTTTGGCGAAACAGTTGTTTTGGTGTGTAACACACTTCAAGTACTTGGTGTGTAACACACTTCAAGTAAAACAATGTCTCAGGCATCAGGCGGCGCAACCATAACCATTTGATGTAATAACTCTCTGTGAGGAGATTTTAGAACCAGACGTCTGGTTCCATTCACCACCTTTGTGGACAGTTCTGAGTTTGTGAGTTTCACAGCAGGCCCGCTCTGAACACTCTCTCTTTACACCTTAAACGCGTACTTCGGCAGATTTTTTTTTTAATTGGTGGGATTTCTCTTACTTACACTGAAACAGCAAAAATTATCTTGTTCCTGACTGTGGGTGGCGCACTGGAGTGGCCCTGTTAATGCTGGAGCATGAGCTCATGAAAGTTAAAGTTGTTTTGTGTGGTTTTCATGCACAGAAAGGAGGTGGATCTCCTGTGGGTTTGTTGCTACTACATCACTCTGAAACGAGCTTTAAAAGTGACTTGTTATTAGAGGAATGATTTATTGCTGTAATTCACGTTCCAGCGTTACGCGAAATGAGCTGCCGAAGAGGGTCAGTATCGACTTTACTCTGACTGCAATCGCTTCGAATAAACACACACACACACACACACACACACACACACTCATACACTCACATTTCCATGACCATCCTAAACAATTTTACCATATAATCATATTATGTGAAAGTGGCTTAAAGTGAAAAGTCAGACCACCACAGTCCTCCACTGACCCCAGATCAGTTGATCAGTCGGGACGTGTTTGTAACCCAATTCTGCTTCCTTAGTTCAAAGGCTAATGTTGCTAATACACGAAGTCGATAGTCACCCAAATCTCACCATCAAACCACATCCAGCTGTATCAGACTTGTGGACATGGTTTAGGACACAGTATGACTCACTGTGAGCTGTAAAGATGCACAAGCCAAACAATTTCTTTCTCTCTTTTGTTTGTTTGATTCTTTCTTTCTTTTACACTCTGCTTACTTTCTCTTTCTTCCTCCCTTGAATTCTTTTAGTTTCTTTTTACTTACTTTCTTATACTTGTTCTGTTCATTTCCCTTTTTTACTTTTTTCTTTGTCCTTTAGCTTTTTTCATTCCTTGATCTTTGATTTTACATCCTTTCTCTCTTTGTGTTCCTTCTTTTCTTGATTCTCTTTTCTTTCTTTTCTCTCTTCCTTTCCCTATTTTTTCTTCTTCTTGCTTTCTCTTTTAAAATGTCTTTCCTTTTTTCCATTGCTTCCATTCTCTCCCTTCCATTCTTTCATTTTTTCTTTCTTTCTTTCTGTCTTTCTATTTTTCTCTTTCTGTCTCTCTTTCTCTGATTCCTGTTGTGTTCTGCTTGATTTCTTGCAAGTCGTGTGTTCCTGTGTTTGTGTCTTTGCTGTGTTTTCCTCGGGAAAAGCAGCTCTGGTTGTATGGTGAGTTTGTTCTTGATGGTTCTGCAGGTTTTCTGAGGCGTCCCGGTTTGTTCCAGCTGCTGCAGACAGATACGCTTCACTGAGACGCGCTTTAATGTGGGACACTTTGAACAAGCGGGACGCCATGGATGCGTCTTTCTGACGGAGCGTCAGTTGTTTGGCTCAAAGCTTTTTCAATTCCTCCGTTTGTATCTCCACTGAAGCTCAGAAGCTCTTTGATGACTGATCAGTTAATTAGGTTTGCGCGGGATGTGGGGGGGACAACAGGAAAACCGCGGTCACTGCGAGACGTTTTCTGTGGCGTTATGTAGTGTGATGTTTGGTTCATTCAGCGCGCTGTAAAGTATTCACCCTTCTTAATTAGCATTCACCCCTCATAGATTGTCCATGTTGGACATGTTTTCCACCACTGGAAATTCACCAAAGTGTGGTTTAGGCAAGGGGTGGGGCCTAGCAGAGCATGCAGGAGGCGGGGCATGATGTGTTTATTTAGTTGGTTCCTAATTTGGTCATAAACAGTAAAAAGTTCCTTGAAAAGTTCCTTGAATTTGTCTATCAGTTTTGGTTCTCAGATCTCATAGACTTTTCTACTGATGCTGCTTTTTGATACTGATGTTTTTCCATAGATCCTGTGATTGATCTACTCTCTATAATCTGGTGCAGAAAATAAAGACGTCACATGAAAAGCTGTGTGGAGTGATTTTGTTGTGATATTTTGGAGAAATTAGGATCTAAGCAGTGTTCTGAGTTTCTGTTTCTATAATGAGGGCGGAGCGTCAAATGTTCTGATCAACAGAGCGCCGCTCTGTCCCTCCACTGATCCAGTCCAGCATCCACCATTTGGAAAGCAGCTGTGTGAGAAAGTATTAACACTGCAGAAACACCTACAGCAGCACCATCTGAACAAGAGACTCTCTAGAGTTCAGCAGGAACCAGGCAGGAACTGGGACCAGTTTAGGACCAGTTCTCCATACACGTCACTGGTTAGCCTACTAGTCACATCCTAACGTCTGTGTCTCATCTGAGCCAGCGGGTACGTGAGTTTGGCCCGTTTTATGGTAGGGGTCTGCAGTGAAATTACGTAAATTGAGGCTGGAGAACAATTTTTGGCAAGTGGTTGATTTATTCTTCCTCACTGTGTGTGGCGGTGTTTGTGTGTTTGTGTGTGTGTGTGTACGTGTGTGTACGTGTGTGTACGTGTGTGTGTGTGTGTGTGTGTGTGTGTGTGTGTGTGTGTGTGTGTGTGTGTGTGTGTGTGTGTGT
>JBBPCX010069254.1:0-11502 GCA_037974365.1 Hydrocynus forskahlii
CTCAACACCACTGTACTCAACACTAATCTACTGTACTCAACACCACTGTACTCAACACTAATCTACTGTACTCAACAGTACTATATTGTACTCAACACTACTGTACTCAACACTACTCTACTGTACTCAACACTACTGTACTTTTACTCTACTGTACTGTACTCTTACTCTACCGTACTCAATACTACTGTACTCTTACTTTACTGTACTTAACACTACTGTACTCAACACTACTCTACTGCACTCAACACTACTGTACTCTTACTCTACTGTACTCAGCACTACTGTACTCAACACTACTCTACTGTACTCAACACTACCCTACTGCACTCAACACCACTGTACTCAACACTATTCTACTGTACTCAACGCTACTGTACTCTTACTTCTTACTCTACTGTACTCAACACTACTGCACTCAACACTACTGTACTCTTACTCTACTGTACTCAACACTACTGCACTCAACACTTCTGTACTCTTACTCGATTGCACTCAACACTACTGTACTCAACGTGACTGCACTCAACACTACTCTACTGCACTCAACACTAGTGTACTCAACGCTACTCTACTGTACTCAACACTACTGTACTCTTACTCAACTGTACTCAACACTACTCTATTGTACTCAACACTACTGCATTGTACTCAACACTTCTGTTCTCTAACTCTACCGTACTCAACACTATGGTACTCAACACTACTGTATTCAACACTACTCTACTGTACTCAACACTACTGTAGTCAACACTACTGTACTGTACTCAACACTACTGTACTCAATACTACTCTACTGCACTCAACACTACTGTACTCTTACTCTGCTGTAATAAATACTACTGTACTCTTACTCTACTGTAATAATCACTACTGCACTCTTACTGTGCTGTACTCTTACTCTACTGTACTCAACACTACTGTACTCGACACTACTGTACTCTTACTCTACTCAACACTACTCTGCTGTACACAACACTACTGTACGCAACACTACTCTACTGTAATCAACACTACTGCACTCAACACAACTGTACTCTTACTCTACTGTACTCAACACTACTCTACTGTACGCAACACTACTGTACTCAACACTACTCTACTGTACTCAACACTACAGTACTCTTACTCTACTGTACTCAACACTACTGTGCTCAACACAACTGTACTCTTACTCTACTGTACTCTTACTCTACTGTACTCAACACTACTGTACTCTCACGCTACTGTACTCAACACTACTGTACTCAACACTACTCTACTGTATTCAACACTACTGTATTCTTACTCTACTGTACTCAACACTACTCTACTGTACTCAACACTACTGTACTCAACACTAATGTACTTTTACTCTACTGTACTCAATAATACTCTACTGAACTCAGTACTACTTCACTACTGTACTCTTACTCTACTCAACACTGATCTACAGTTCTCAACACTACTGCACTCTTACACTACTGCACTCACCACTACTCTATTGTACTGTACTGAGAGAGGGGGATAGAGAGAGATAGAGAGAGAGAGAGTGAGAGAGTGGGGGGAGACAGAAAGAGAGTGGGGGGGGGGGCTCTGCAGGTGTGAATGATATTCAGTGATTGAACTCACTAACCCCACACACTGACTGGAACAATCACATCACAACCCCCCAACACACACACACACACACACACACGAGGGGAATATGTTACGGTAAGGGACTGCGGAAGCCCTGCTGTGTGAACTTGTGCGGAAAACCCTTCAGAGAGAATGTTCACCACATTGCCTCCAGTTCCTCTCACAGTTCAGACCTTACAGACCCCGCACACCTCCGAAGATCTTACTGATTATAGATCTTCTACACACCACTGTTACTCATGACAAACCTTCTGTCTTATTCTCAGTTTTACTTTCTATCATCTTGGCTCACAAATTAACCAACAGTTTTTGTTTAATCAAATGTTTTTTTGTTTGTTAAGACACACAGTGATCTATGTATGAATCATTCAGGCAGAACAAAGAGCATCGAACCAGCGAAGAAACTGGAGCAGATGATTCCAGATGATCAGGCGGCGATCAGTATACTGGTGGTGCAGAATGCTCCTTTATCTAGGCTCCTTGTATCTTAAGATACTTTGCAGCCTGTCAGTAAAACATTTGTTCACATTTCTTTCATTTAATCTCCTCAGTATGTCAAAGATCAGACAGTCTGACAGAAAATAGTGTTTTTGTACTAGCAAGGTGATTTAAAATATAAAGAAATGTCTTTTTGCTGCTGGTTATCGTTGTTTGTTTACCAGAGATTCAGTCGGAGTGCCAATCACAGCTACTCACAGTGGGAGGGCGGAGCTAACAGTGCTATAATCACTAATTTAATGATCATTAATCAGTACATCAAGCGCCATAGAAGCTTAATGGGTGGGGCTTGGAGCAATTATATTTCTCTCAACAGGGGATTCAGTCATCAGTATCTAATTCACTTTAATACAGATGCCAAACAGTAAATGTTTTAATTTCGTTTATGGAAACAGCCTGAGATCGGCTGGGCAAACACACACACACACACACGCGTGCGCACACACAACCTGGTGACAGCAGAGAGTCCCGTTTCTGTGCAGCCTTTTAGTGGAGGCAGATGTGTAACAACCAAACAAACTCCATCTGCCCAAATGTTAAAGATGGGTTTATTAACCAAACACATATCGCAGTCAGTCCGAAAACACTGCACACACTCCGGGTCTTTTACACCCACACGTTCCGCACAAACCCAGCACAAAGGCCTAAACATTCATGTGCATATCCAACATGTGCTTCGCTGCCTCATGCATATGCACTAGAGGGAGGAGCCACACAAACGTGGGTGGGCCTCACAAAAAGTGTAGGTTCTACACAGGAGTCATCAAAAGCGTCCAGACCAACTGCATAACAGGGTGCTGCACAGCAACACAGATACCTGCAGAGAGAAGTGCACAGTCACTGGTTAGTGGGCGGGGCTTTGCCGTTTGGGGGCACACACACAGCACCCCACAGCTCAAAGGGCCCATATCATCAAAAAACTGAACCCAAAATTCACACTGAAGTTATAAGGAGAGTCTCACCCTACTCTGAATTTTAGACTGAGGCACAATACAGTGAAGCCAATAAGAACAGAGCTTATTTACATATATCAGTCTTAAAGGCAAGGTAACAGAAATGGCCTGTTTAATTCTGAGGGATGAAGAGATGTTGGCGGACGGTGTGGAAATGAATCAGGGCTGTTTTTGGAACATAAACTAACACAAATGTAACAGCTGGAGCTCAGGAGGTGATAAAATGTTCAGTATTTGCCCTTTAAATGTTTTCGTGTCTCTCTGGGCTCTGAGTGATGTCTTTTCCGAACTGTTGGTTCTGATAAACATCTGTGGGTGGGAGCATCCCATTCACTCGGAGACATAAATAAACCACTCAACTCCTGACCGTACAGAGGGTGTGCATGAGGTTGCATGTCTTTGTGTGTTTGTTTATATCAACTCACTGGGTGAGAAAAAGTATGTGTGTGTGTGTGTGTATGTGTGTGCGTGTGTGTGTGCATGTGTGTGCGTGTGTGTGTGGCCGGCCCGTACCCACGTTTTATCAGGAAATGGAATCTTTATCAGTGTGTCCTCATCAGCCTCCTATACACTTGTCACGCACATATTTCTTTTGATACAGTGTGAGGACAAACGGGGCCTACACCCTCATTTCTTCATTTTTTTCTTCAAAAATAGAAACTTTCTTGTATGTTAATGTGGTCTTGAAGAACAGTTCAGAGGAGTGTTTCTGTTTGTTACGACACACAGTGACCTACGTATGAATCATTCAAGCAGAACAAAGACCTGAACCAGTGAAGAAACAGGAGCAGATGATTCTTGATAATTAGGTGGTGATCAGTATGCTGGTGGTGCTGAATGCTGAGTGGTCGGAACTTCTTTATCAAGACTCCTTGTATCTTTAGGTATTTTGCAGCGAAACATTTGTTCACATTCCTTTCATTGAATCTACTCAGTATGACAAAGATAAGACAGTCCGAGAGACAGGAAATTGTATTTTCACATCAAGGCGATTCAAAATGAAATATAAAAAAAGGAGCGGCTCAAGACACGGTAAATATATAAAATTATACGACTTTTACTACATTAAATGCTACAGAACATTGCAAACTGAATTCAAGGAATACACAATCCATGTATGAGCTTTATCCCTGTCCTGGAAATGTATACTATATGTAATATGTATGTGTAACAGTAATTTTATTCAGAACCATGTAAGAAATGGTTTTGATCTTACATTTAAAAAAATAAGTAAGTAAGTCCATAAGTACATGAGGAAGAAAGCAAGCCAGCAAGCAAGTAAATAAATAAATAATACTATAAATAAATAAATAAATAAACAAACAAACCTTTACAAAGTAGTGGTGAACCTGGCATTTCACTGGACAGTTTATGTCCTGAAAATGCACAAAAAAAAAGCCCCCGCACACACGGTGGTGTGTTTGGAGATGTGGGGTTATTTGTGGAATAAGAGGAAGCTGGCCGGCAGGAAGTTTGGCACATAATTCTCTCTCTCAGTAAAGAGGCCAGGAAGTGCAAAGACACTTTACCAGCTGTCTCCATGGAGCACTTTCACACAGAAATCACCCGAAACGGGCGTTACGGGAGCTCAGCGGGGCTCAAACCTCACCGGCACCGACTCTGCAGAACTCCTGCCGACAGATCAGCGGTCATTAGACGTTTATCTGTAACTGAGCACAGGTTCCTTCTGAGCTTTTCCAGTCACAGATAAGCACAACAGAATAAACAGTAAAACAACGACTTGGTAAAGTGAGTGCAGAATTGAAACTATTAATAACTACGGTGCTAAATTTAGCGCGATGACCTGGAAAAATGCCGCCGAACGTGTTCTGACTGATTTAAAGAAATGTGAAGTTCTAACTCAGAGCCGGGGCGACCAGTCCAGTTCCACTGCAACACAGCAGGAGCACAGGGTGCACTGTCTGGAGGTCAAGTGGAACCAGCTGCTCTCCTGCAGCAGGTCCTTTGATGTTGATTTGTTACATTGTAAAAATCTAACAGGACGTATCTGAATTATTTAAATGACATTAAATATTTATACTTTTACCTACGACCAAATATCAGTGACCAATTACTCCCATGTGACCCAAAGATTGTATTTAATGGTATTAAATGAAGCCCAGAGAACATATGGTCTACTGGTAGACGAGGTAATTATGCAGTTACCACGTTAAACAGTGCCATGAAGAGTAGAGTTCAGGATTTGGTGGCCTCATGTTCTGACGTTTTTAGGAACAATTATATCCAAACACAGGAAATATGGTTTAATCCTCTAATCTCGCCAAGTGAGTCGGTAACATTCCATAGCAATCAAGATAATATTCTTGAGTGCACTGAAGAGAGTGAAAATCTTTAATCCTTGGTTTCCTTGGGTGGTACAAAGTCTGGAGATTACACTGTTTGCACTGTTTGTAGGTTTCATAGACCGACAAACCCAGAGCCGTTCTGCACAGAGAACAGACTTTTAGGAAAAATCCCCAACAAAAAAGCGAAGAAGTCCTGAATCGGTAGTTTTGTCCTTCCACTGAGAAAAGTTGGTCTTCCTGCTTGTGTTCGGAGGTATGAAGGGGCAGCAGTGTGGAGCTCAGCTTCTTCAATTCTGATCAGGTTTCCCTTAATGTGTTTATGTCAGCATTGCTCATTTCATCTGATCTGCCAGTGCAGATTCTGTTCTGTTCAGTCCAGTAAGTTTAACATTAAGTTCATAACTCCACCCTCTCCACAGTTACTGGTAGGTGGTGTTGTGGGTGCTGCATTCACACTCTTCTTCAGAGTGGAACCAAACGACTGCAGTGTGGAACAATCTTAATAAAGTTCTCTGAGGGTTACCCAGCAGCCAGTGCTCTGTGGAGTAATACAGTGTGAAAAAAAACCCTGCTGCATCACTAATGATAACAGAGGGGGAACCTTGACCTGTCAGATTGTGCTGTCGGAACTGACTGTTGTATGACAGTACATTTATGAGACACAGTCATAATAACTATAACTAGAACGCAATTCTGTGAGAAAATGTGAAGCCAAAGAGTCTCGTCCCTCTACTCTTTCTCCATATTCATTCCCAAGGTGTCTCGTCCCTCCAGTCTCTCCCCGTATTCATTCCTAAGGTGTCTCGTCCCTCCAGTCTCTCTCCGTATTCATTCCCAAGGTGTCTCGTCCCTCCAGTCTCTCTCCGTATTCATTCCCAAGGTGTACCGTCCCTCCAGTCTCTCTCCGTATTCATTCCCAAGCTGTCTCGCCCCTCCACTCTCTCTCCGTATTCATTCTCAAGGTAACTCGCCCCTCCATTCTCTCTCCGTATTCATTCCTGAAGTGACTTGGCCACAAAATTCTTAACTTTAAGTGTATTGTGTTCATTTGTCATACGTGAACACACCACAGCACAGCACAGAGCACTTCTCTGCATTTAACCCATTCACCCAAGTGAAGCAGCGGGCAACCAACGACACAAGAGGGTGTGGGGACGGTACCTGGCAGTCCTGAGATTTGAACCCATGACCTTTTGACTGCAGGGGCAGATCCCTAACCACCAGGCCACAGTCAATACTCGGCTCCAGATCATCCGATTGAAAAGTTGTATACCAGCACAATGGCTGGGGGGTATAATACGTGTGTCAGAGTACAGCGCCAAAATCTCAAAAGCCCAAAAATCACCTATAATCATCTTTAAAAGTGAGTTTAAAAGGAACTAATAGTAATGACAACAAAACAACAAAAAATAATGCGCTTTATTTTAGGAATAAGTTCATTCTCCTGATTGACTGAAGGCTGAACCCAGTAAACCAGTCTTTAAATCTGATCCTGCTTCACAAATACTAAATGCTAAGCTAAATGCTTCAGTGTTCAAAACGAGTGTGAAGCAGAAGGACAAATTCCCCCGCAGCACCCAACCTGGTAATCAGCTTTATACACTCTCCTGCTTTAATTACCTGGCTGAGGCGCGGTGGGACATGAAAGGGAATAAAAACTCAGCCCTGCCAGGGGGTGGGGGTGGGGGGGCTCAGAGTGCAGTACAAAAATCGAGTTTTATTAGAGAGTTATCAGAGTTATTAGAGAAGTGAGTGTGTCCTGTCTTCCTCTCTCGGCAGGGTGTGCGAGTTTGATCTGGGCTAATCCCCTCCGCACTGACACGCTGGCGCCACTCCAGCGCCCCCTACGGAGAGGGCAGTTAAACGGCCACGGGGGTCCGTGGACATGTGAGGACAGCAGCCTCCTAGAAATAATCCCCCCTGTGACCTCTGACGGAATTTAGCATAAAGTGCATCAAAAAATAGACCCTGAGGTGGACCTCTGAGTGGACTCCGTATAGAAACACTCATTAGAACCCATAACTGGTTCTTTGTATAGGTTGATAGTTCTCTATAAAACTAAAAAAATAATTTTTGATACTTTATAGGGCCTTTTTTGTTTGAATGTACCCCTCAAACCTAGCACAATGCTCTAGCAGGCATCGCTGTGCTAAATCACAGCAGAAGCTGAGAACATGTGACAGGGAAGGGGAAGTATTTGCAATGCAAACCACCCATACGGCTCTGTGCTGACACATGTTGAAACTCGCTGTTGAATGTGCTGGGCTCGCTCAATTCTCCAAAAGTCTTGAGTCACGCCTCATTTCTTTATATTTTGCTTTGAATCATCTTGTTCTTGCCTACTGAGTAGACTAAATGAAAGAAATGGAAGCAAATGTTTTACTGCGGCTGCATTCAGCACCACCAGTATACTGATCACCGCCTGATCATCTGGAATCATCTGCTACTGTTTCTTCACTGGTTCAGGACTTCAGTTAGATGCTCTTTGTTCTGCTTGAATGATTCATGCATAGGTCACTGTATGTCTTAACAAACAAAAACATTCCTCTGAAACTGGTCAGGTTCTGGACTGGAAGTGAGAGTTTTTGAAAGTCCTTCAGGAAGCCTGGAGTACTGTTCCTCAAAACCACATTAAAATACAAGGAAGTCTGGATCTCTGGGGAAAAAAAATGAAGAAATGAGGGGGGCTCAAGACTTTTGCATGGTCCTGAATATGTTCTGACAAACTCTCTCTGTCCACTTTATTGGAAAGCCCAGTCTTGGCACTGCACTCATTGTCCATTCACTCACCCCAGAGGAGAACAGTGTAGTTCTTCAGTTACAGACTGTGGTCCACCTGTTTATCAGTGGCAGGACCCCTCAGGACCACCACTGTGAAAGTATAATTAGGGTGGTGGGTCATTCTCAGCACTGCCTCACGAATGACGAAAGCATCATTATTCAAATGTATTTAGAACATTATTGGAAACACTACAGTCTAAACAGATTATTAGAAAGTACCTCACTCTATTGCTATCACGCTATATCTATTTACTGTATATTGTTATTTATTGTCGAAGTTGGAGAGGACCAGAAACATACCAAACTAAATATCATGACATGTTGTGCAGTCTTTGAGCCTTGCCTTATTAGGCTGCACAACATATTCTGGAGAAATAAAGTACCACAGTATCATAGTGTGTCACAGTTCTGAGAACAGACTGAGCCGAGACCTGGAAAAATGCTGGCAGCTTGCTTCCCGAATGATGACGCTGCAAAAAATTCCTCGCTGGTCCCGGACGCGCCTCCTTCCCTTGGGCGAGTGTGTGGAGGTTGATTAAAGACGGACCCCAGCTGGTGCTCGTTACTGTCAGGCTCTGTTATAGGGTCGCTATGGGGAGGGTCTCAGCCAATCAGGGACAACTCTCAGAGGGTGGGAGGGAGGGTCCACCTCGGTCTGCTCCAAGGAGGTGCACTGAACTTATGCACAACAGTAAAACACTTGGGAAGAACATCCCTGTATAATGTACACAGAGAGTCTCGGGGGGTGGAGATAGAGGGATGTTCACGGTTTGGAAAGAATTTGTGGGCAGTTCTTATTCAAAACCACTGAGCTGCACATTAACCCTTCAGTTGAAGGAGTTTCTTTAACGGATCCATCCATTTGTGTTTTTTTTGTGCTTGCATGCCTGCGCTCCACACTAATATTCGATAACACGTTACTTTGTCGGTGAATTGTTCTTGTATTCGCTCCAGTTGCGCCTGAAAGCAGAGCAGCTAAATATCTCCTCATCAGTGATCCGATGTTCACCTTAATGCTGGTGGCACTCATTTAACTCTGACTTGTTCAACACGATGATTATGTTCTTTGTACAACAGCACAAGCTGTGGTTGCTGTGATTGTAGTGCCATTGTAGTGATTTAAAAAGGGAGAAGACAAATATTGGACAAAGACGGTTTATAAATGATGTAGAAAAAACAGCAGCTCTGCAGGTTAGTTTGCCGGTGTTTCTTTGACACATGTCAGGAGATTCAATAGTTGAACAAACTTACAAAACTTGTTTTACAGTGTTAATCAGCAACGTGTATCAGATCAGCATGTGTGTCTTGGTTGTGGGTGTGACCTGCATGGCACTCCATACGTCAGTTGGTGCGTCAGCTGAGTTTAGTGTGGTTTAGTTCCTGATGGGCTGTCAGATGTATAAATATGTGAACTGTGAATATGTATAAATCTACACCAATACACCATCACCTTTAGAGTGTAAAGACGATGGTGTGTCGACTGTGATCCTGAATCTCCATTAACCCGCAGTGCTGATTAGCAGATAGAGGTGTTAGAACGTTCTAGATCACACTGGTGTGGCGGGGCACTTTAATGGAAAGTAATCAAGCGGTGCGGCCGCGTGACGGTCCATACTGAAGGGTTAAAAGTAGACCATCTGTTGCAGACTAGACGCTAGTCTTACATTGCAGTAAACTACAAAACTAGAACTCGACCTCATTTTAAAGTGTGCTGGGCGATTTAAAGTGTCTATTAAACAGGATTTCCTAAATGACCCCACAATTCAGTGTTTAAGGTGTAAACAGAGAGGCTCAGGGTGGGTCTGGATTCTGGAGACACTCACCAAGTCAGAACTGTTGCAACCAGACGTCTGGCACTAAAAACTCCATTACAGAAAGTTCCTCCATCAAATGGTTCTGGTTGCGCCGCATGACGCCTGAGATGTTGTTCTACCAGTGTTTTGAGAAGATTTTGATTGTGAAACTAATACAGGGTGTTGTGAGGCAAAATAGTCTGTTTTACTATCATCAACATCCATATATACACTCAGAGACACGTGGAGCTTCACTGGAGTGGGGGGCGACTAGAGAATAAAAAAATGGTTTAATTCACTTCCACTGTAAAGAGTCTCTACAATGAACTGTTTCACAATAAACCCACTCTGAAGCGACTCTGTTTACACACTCTGGATTATGGGGGAATTTTGGAAAATAGGTGGATCTGCTTTAGCTCCAGGCTATGGTTGCTAAGCAACACAACGGTCAAGGATTATTTGGACAGCACGGCAGTTTTCAATAACCTGTACCATCAATACAGAAATGAGTTGATGCGTGCAGTCAAAAGTGTGTGTATCGTGTATTTGATGTGGCTCAGCCAATCAGACGGTAGATCTGTTTTATTGCACTATTTTAAACACTTTTATCTTTGCCGATTGTTCATCTAGAACAGTGTGTGTGTGTTTTCCAGCAGGCCAAGAGATAGTGTTGAAATATCTGTGTGTGTAATCATGGTGCATGTGTGTGTGTGTGTGTGTGTATGTGTGTGTGTGTGTGTGTGTGTGTGCAGATGGTCGCATGTTTATTTAAGGTTTCTGTTACTGAGCAGAGGCACAGCTCCATGTTTTTATGCCGAGAAAGTTTTATCCTTCAATGAATGTGCATTTCAGATGTAAAAAAGCATTTGAAATGGGTCTCTGGGGTCTATATGTTTAACCTCGCAACTCTTATCTAGCAAAAGCACACCAATACGACTCCCTCCATTAAAACACAGTAATGCGAAAACATAAAAAATGTAAGACTGAATCATTTAGTGCTACTTTGGTGAGATCACAATAAAAGCTACTTAAAATCTTTTAAAGATTATGGTAGATTTAAATAATGCTGATAGACAGAGTGCAACCAGAGTAGGCGTATCTGTCCTGCACCATTCGGTACAGGATGTTCGGTTCTGTACACATTGTGATCTGGGTTAATATAGTCCAGATTTAACTGTTTTATGCTGTGATGGTCAGTCGACTGAAGATTTAAGGTTCTTTGTCACATACACAGTTAAACAAGTACAACATGTGAAATGTGAACCTGAACTTGACTGTGTAATAAAGGTTACAAATACATTACAAATTTGATAAGGCTTTGAGTGTGTGTGTATGTGTATGTGAGGCATGTGAGACACAGTGAGGGAGAGAAGCAGGTGAGATACAGTGAGGTAGAGAGGCAGGTGAGGTACAGTGAGGTAGAGAGGCAGGTGAGTTACAGTGACATAGAGAGGCAGGTGAGGTACAGTGAGGTAGAGAGGCAGGTGAGATACAAAGAGGGAGAGAGGCAGGTGAGTTACAGTGAGATAGAGAGGCAGGTGAGGTACAGTG
>JBBPCX010069255.1:0-11502 GCA_037974365.1 Hydrocynus forskahlii
AGAGACTCTGAGTGTGTTGGGAGAAGGATGCTGAGGAGAGACTCTGAGTGTGTTGGGAGAAGGATGCTGAGGAGAGAATCTGAGTGTGTTGGGAGAAGGATGCTGAGGAGAGACTCTGAGTGTGTTGGGAGGAGGATGGAGCTGCAGGAAAGAGGAGAAGAGGAAGGTCTAGTAGGAGGTTTATGGATATGGTGAGGGAGGACATGCAGGTAGTTGATGTAAGAGAGAGGAAGATGCAGGGGACAGAAAGAAATGGAGACGGTTGATTGGTTGTAGCGACCCCTAATTGGGAGCCAAAACAACAGACTTATCACAACTTTTTTACTTGTGTCACAAAGAAGTATATGCATTGTATTGCATTGCATATTTCAGTCACCTTTTATTGTTACTCAGATGAAAAAAATAAGAGCCTGTGAAAATGAAAAAAAAAAATAGGGGTGTTGAATTAATGTGTTCATTTTGATCAATTAATCACAGAAATAATAACGCGTTGAAAAAATTAATTAATCGCACCACGTGACTAATTAATCACAACCCGGTCCGTTTCCGGCTGCAGGTGCTCTGTAAAATGAAGGATGCAGACGAGAATGCGCTGCTTGGTCCAATGAATGGAAAGTTCATGTTTTAAAACGGACAGATGGAACGGTTGATTGTAGTATCGTTCTCTGCAATTCATGCAATAGAGAATTTTTGTATCATCAGAGTACATCAGGTCTAAAATATCACCTCTGTTTATTTTGAGATGCCTTGTATGCTGGGCGCCAGTGAAGTGCAGAAATGTGTGTGATTAATTTAGATTCATTAATCAGAGAGCTTGTAATTAATTGGATTTTTTAAAATATATGTATAAAAAGCGTAAATAAAAAATCAAACCCTTTCAGACCAAATCTGTTCTGAAAGTGTACACGGGGTGAAATTTTGTTCAGTTTTACTACTGTGTCCTGAATGATTGAGTTGACTAGTTAAGATGAGGTTTGAGCATGTAGTTACAGAACAGATTTGGATGTCTGTTTGCAGTGTTAGCCTTGTAGCTCCACTTCTAAACTTAAGAAGCAACATTTGGTGACTATTTACCCAGCTGTTTCTTTATTGAGTGCCAGTGATGGTAGAAATGACAGTTATTGGAAGAAATAACAAAAGTATGGTGTCATTTTAACTTAATTAATATTTCACTGATTCTAAACATTCAAGCCAATACTCCATTTGTATTCACAAACAGAAGAGTTGTTTTAATATCATTTGAATTCGGAACTGATGTGATTTTTTTCACTTTTGCTTTGTCTTCTGTTAAACTGAAACAAACAAGAAAAGTCTGAAGTCCAGACTCAAAGCTGCTGATGCAAATACAGTGTTAACAAACATGTAACTCCCTACTTAAGATAAGTATGTAATTACATGCATAATTGCTCAGTTGCATTCTAATAGTAAAACAAAATTAGAGTAATAGCTCATCTAAGGCGCTGGTCTTCAAATGAGTCCTCAGGGCTCCTCAGATGGTTCATGTACTTGCTTTAACCGAACTCACAAGGCTTACAGATGGAGGAAAATGCAGACCATCTGGGGGACCCTGAGGACCTGTTTGAAGACCGCAAATCTCAGTGTTATAGCAATGTGTAGTACACTCTCTTCCCCTTAATGCATTATCTTGCACTGGAAGATGCTTGTAGGGTGAAAAATGTATTGCCACAGTTCTCTAGAAAACACTGGTTGTAAAAACATGCTGAGGCAAGGATGACATGGGATGGGGCATCGAGTGTGTGTATAAATGTGTGTGTGTGTGTGTGTGTGTGTGTGCGTGTGTGTATGTGTATGAGAGTGAGGAAGAGAGAAAGACAGAGAGCGAGAGAGAGTGCTTCCCACATCATTTGAGTTGACTGCTTGCTGAACCCGCCTCATTAATCCCAATTTCACAGAGAGGCAGACAGTCAGAGTGCACTCCCGCACACTTTATCATCAGCTTTTCATGCTACATAAAGTCCGCTTAAATGTCTGGAGACCACAGATCCAGTTTAATAAGCATTTCCTTCCCTTCATCACCATGATCCTGCCACTGGAGGTGCCTGTTGTTGTTGCCGTATTTTTTGTTTGTTTGTTTATTTGGTCTGTGAGCTGACCTCATTCCCCTTAATATGGCAAAATTGTCCCGCAGCTCAAGTGTATCATCTTCATTTTGCCTCCACCTGGCACCAGGGGGCAGTTAAATTTATGTGATGTGGTTAATGTATTCTCCTTTATCTGCACGGGCCATTCACTTTAAATGAAACTGTTTGAATCGGTCCTTTCATTTGATAATCGCTTTTTCAGGGCGCAATATTTCATCAATGGATACAACAGTCTGCGCAGTGCAGGAGAACGTGTAACAGATGACACCGCAAAAATATAACATCACTAAATGTATTTTTTTTTTTTAAACAAGTTTCACCAACAGGACATCATCCAAAATGACTACGGAAAAAGTAATGCAATGTATTGTCAATTCTTAAATTATTAATTCAAATAAATAAATAAATTGTAATGGCATGGTGTTTATTTAAAAGCAAAAAAGTTTTTTTTTCTGTGATTTCTGAAATAAAATGAATTATGTGTTAAAATGTTCATTTAACATATTTAAAAACAGTTAACAGGTTAGCCTGTTCATGGCCACATTAAATATGTGTATCAGTGACGAGTGTGTGTATCTGAACCCAGTCCAAAAACCAACAGTGAAAATGATGGAAGATCAGTGAACGGTGACTGTTGCTACACCTCCTGCAAAAGGGCAACTTTACAAAAGAGGTAACATTTAACATGTAACCAGGTTCATACAAGACTCGTTTCAGTAAAAAAAAAAAAGATACAATATCAGTGACAGCTGGTGTTTTCAAATTATGTGACAGTAGCAACAATTTTTTGTAATAGTAAAGTGTTGATAAAGAGCTGATGGTCTGCCCTGGAATCTGGGTTTTCAGGGGGCCAGCTATAATATAACTTGGTCTCTCATTGGGAATTCTACGAAAAAAATCAAAAAGTAACATTTTCTGAGGATCTGATAAAAGCTTTAATATAACCTGGTCTCTCATTGGAAATTCTGCAAAAAAAAAATCAAAAAGTAACATTTTCTGAGGATCTGTAAATCAATCTGATTGGAATTTGACCATAATGGGATAACTGACAAACATCCAAGTTGTTACCATGTTAATGTAATTTTTGTACATTAGTGGTTGTTGTTCACAGACTCTATAATCTTGAGAAATCTGTTTTGTAATACACTTACACCTATATATAACAGGATTCTTAATGTTCTGGACCCATGATTTACAGAAAACTGTAGTGTGACATAACTCAGATAATATATATATAATATATAACATCATACTGACATATTGAATGCAAGGGCATCTGTGTGTTTAAGCGAGAATGTGTGTGTGTGTGTGTGTGTGTGTGTGTGTGTGTGTGTGTGTGTGCAAAAAAGGGTGTGGGATTTCTGCAGGCACATTGTTTCACATCCTCAGTCTAATTATAGACAGTACTATTTAGATTCTTTTATACACCACACACTGCAGGTAGACTGCCAGTTGAAAGTCTCAGGAAAACATGGTTTGTATTCCTTTGCACTAGATCAGTCCACAGTGATTTTGGTAATGCAGAAAAAAAACATTTGAGAAAACATTTCATCAGGACTCAATGCATGTTTCATTCTCCAGGAAAAATCTTACGGATGCATTAATGATTCATTGCATTAGTGCGAGTATAAATATTTGTGGAAATGTGAATGCACAAGGTCCAAAAGCGATTCTCCTCATCCATCACTCAGTCATCACACCTTAAAATCTCCACACCCACTCAGCTTATGTTACTGTCCATTTATCCAAGACATCAGCTGAGTGCTTGAGTCATTTCAGCTACTGGTAGGTTTATACTTGGGTCCTCAGCGTAGGCTGCATTAGTGTGGGCTGTAGATTCGCATGACAAACATGTGAATACACCCCAACCTGACATGCATAAATGAATCACATGATATAGCATCTATATTTATCTGACATCTATATGTTGCCCCCGTCACATCATTCATTTGTTTTATATATATATATCATTTGAAAAGCCCCTTGGTAATTAAATAAAAAATATCAATTGGTTCACTCCAAGCAGAACCAATATTTGAATCTTTTTGTTCTGTGCATTTTAACTCCAACATGATGCTCCTTAGCTGGTAAAACAACATTCTCGAAAGTACCTTAAAAGAGTTCTTTGCTTGGTGCAATTGTTGCGGGTGTAGAGAATGGGAGGCATATGCTGGAGCTGTGAAACCGGGTTCATTGGGGGCAAACCAGGGAAAACAGGCAACGGAAAAGATATGAGTGGGAACAGAGGAACGACAACCTTCTCAGAGACATAAACAAAGTTCAAAGATCAGACAGGCTACAGCCATTACAGAGAACATAGACATGATCCAGGTCAATATCAAACAGGGTAGGACCCTAACAGAGAACACATACAGGTGAGAGCACATATTTAACAAGGACACATACCCATCAAGACCTTTTATCAAGACTCATACACCCATACACCCATGGTCCAAGGCAGCCGACCAGGAGAGGCCGCCTCAAGACTGTCGCCCGCCTTTACGAGTAGTAAAGACGGGCGACATAGTCTTGAGCAGAAAGGTCAGCATGAACCAGACACACTAGGCTCAAGGAGCAACTTCAGCAGTCAAGAAGGGAGGTATAAACAGTCGAACAACAATAACACAAAGCAACAATAACACAAAGGAATGAAAGGATAGGAGCGAGGAGTATATTAAGGGTAGTCACGAGGGTGGAGAGACACCAACCACTCGATAGAGGTGGGTTAAATAAAGGAGAACATACAATGGCCAAGTGAAATTAAAGCAAGTAAAGGTTCTAAACCAGGGGTCACCAACATGGTGCCCCCAAGGACCACATGAGTAGCCCGCGGACTTGTTCTAAAAATAGCACAACTCACCAGTTAGTAGCGTCTAACATTTCATTTGATCCTGTTTCCATCCTTCTTTAATCACATTTGCATTTATATAGAATTGAAAATGACAAAATTAAAAAAAGGCATTTAAAACATGTTTATTTACATGAAGTTTAGATAAGTTTAGGTAAACTCTGTTCTAGTGTATCAGACAGGTAGCCCTTCGTATGGCTCAGTACCTGTGAAGCTCTCAGTTTCAAAAAGGTTGGTGACCCCTGTTCTAAACAAAGGGAGGGTTAAGGAAGAAGGGGGATCTCAGGCTTGTCAAGATAAAAGTCCCACGAAACCGAGGCAAAACCAGGCAGGATGCTGCTACAGCATCAATGACTAGGAGTCCAAGAGATTTCAGTTGGCTTTGACTCGGTAGGATCACTCTCCAGTGTCTTGTTGACTGGTGTAACAGAATTGACAGCTCTCATCCAAATGTGATGCAGCTTTAGCAGCAGATATAAAGTCGTAGTGTGATAGAATCCCAGACAGCTGGTGGAACTGTGCATGACTAAATTGGGGAAAACTGGAATTCTTAGAAGAACCCTTAAAGATTGTTTACATCACGAGAAGGTTCTTTATACCTTTAAAATGTTCTTCACACTCACACATCTCATTTACACACATGGTTCACTCCATGGCATGTTCTCTTTAGTGTAAATGAAGAACAGGTTAATTTTATATTAAAACAGTGAAAAGCTTGTAGACCCAGCAGTTGTGTTTTTATTGGTAAGGACATGTCCACACACACACACACACACATACACACACACACACACACACACACACACAAACACACACAAACACACACAGGCTGTAGAATTGCAAATCAGTAAGTAGCTTGAACATATAAGCTATGAAACAGACCATGATCATTTACAGTTGTCAACATAAAATGTTGTACATTGTCAACAGAGTTCCGAGCAAATTCCCTGTAAATACACATACATACTAAATACATAGACATGATTGATAAAATGGCTGAATAAACTGACAAACAGATTGACATAACAGGACATGATGAGTCTCATCATGTCCTGTTATGTCAATCCATTTGTCCGTTTATTCAGTTGTTTTCTTCATCTAGTCATGTCCTGTCATGTCAGTGTGTAAATCAGTCTGCCTGTCTATTTGGCTAAACAGTTTCTCGAGTCATGACATATGATGCATACATCATGTGAGAAAAGCACCGAAGACATTCAGAGCTACCGTCCACTTACAGACAGTGATAAACAAATGAATGACATCTCAGATTTGCATTTCTCATTAGGAACAGTTACAGATGATGATATTTACAGTAATTGTTGTTCCTTGGTGTGAAAATGGTGATAAATAGACGTATTTTCTCTATTAGCTGTCTTTGTATGTAAACGACTTGTTTTTCAGCTAACGCAAAATGTTCAAACTCAAATGTTCCAGGAACAGCACAAGGGACCGCATAACATTTAGAGAACATTAGTTTTCTCCACTTATTCCACACCAATAACTCTGCTATAGACTGTCTGCAGTAACAGCACTCATTATGCCTCCTTCTAAATGGACAAGCTAAACAGCTGTAGGCTAAATGGACTCTCAGAAATGTGTTCATCTATCAGAAATAAATTGTTTTTAATATATATTTATATATATGTATATATATACACAGTAACTCCACACTTTAAAGCAGATCAGCAGTTACGGTTTCAGTCCATGGCGGATTTTTGCTGAGGACCTAACTAACAGTTGTTCCCAGAACCCCCTGCACTAACGTGGAAACTGCAGGTATCCTCTGCATTTTGGGGGGGGGGGGGGGGCTTTTGTGATGTCCGGGCCTCATCCACAACGCCCCCTTGTGCTGGGTTGCTAAGCACTGCGTCCAAACATTAACAACTCAGCACGAGGATGAGGGGCCCTGGCGGACGAGGCCCGGATGTCACAGCTATTTTCGTGGCAATCTATAATTTTTCATGCACTTTAGTGCAAAATTTTGTAACGTTTCCATATAAAAAATAACTACATATTTTGGTACTGTCCTGAGAACAAGAAAGCGCGTCTTGGTGGTGAAATACCGCTGTACTGAGAGGCGGGAGGTTTGAAAGTAGCCAATCCCAGAATGCTATTTATCTCTCCTTGATGCTGACTGGCTGCTGCCCTTTGATGCAGCTGCAGTCCAGAATTTCCCCCGTGGAGCGTCTCGAGTGTTCTCATACCAAAGAAAACGCACTTGTATGAATTACAGTGCACTCTATATAAGGGTCATATCGGTATTTTACATTCTAGCACTGTGGGAGTTCAGTGTAAACTGTATAATATGAATACGGGTTTATCTTTACATTTTCTTTAAGGGTAATGAGTTTAAAATAAAATTAATGTGTTTTGGGAGCATATTTGGGGCATTTGGGGTTACACTATAAAAATAGGCATTTTTAGACTTTTTTTACCACATCACAACAACGTGGTTTTTCACTATACGAGGATGCTCTTGGAACGTAACCCCACGATAAGCGAGGGTTTGCTGTATATATATGTATATATATATATATATATATATATATATATATATACACACATATAGATATTAATCTGAGTGAGCCCTATATTAACATAATCATGTGACTTCTTATTCCTTTTATCATTTTCCTCCCTCCTTACACCTCCTATTTTAACACAGTTAATCATTAACTTTGATATAACCCACCACACATAATGCCTATCTGTCTGTATGTCTATCTGCTGTAACTTGTCATGTCTCATCATGGCCTGCTATGTCAATCTGTTTGTCAGTTTATTCAGTTGTTTTCTTAATCTCGTCATGTCCTGTCATGTCAGTCTGTCTGTCCAACTATCATCATGGTATTAGGAGGCTATAGGCTGGTGGGACAGGCAGGGGTGGGGTGGAGCAGCCTCATAGAAGGTTTTTAATTAAAGCTGTATGCCAAAAAAAGAAAAGCTTCATATGTTTGTATTTAATGAAGAATGACCAAAACAGAGAGATGTTCACCCGGGTGGTCCGCGATGAAGTTCTCTAAATTCTGTCCTTCGCAGGGACTCTTTATTTCACATTATCAAAACTTGGCTGAGTTCATGGTGCCTCCCTGCGTCAAAAACCTCTACAAACCATCTTATCACTATTCTAACTCCTAGGAAGACGCCACCTGCTACCCATGTTATGGATTCTCCCAGGCTGACCCCATGGAGACGACCCTGAACACGCACTCTGGTCTGAAGCACAATAGATCATTTTAGAACATTTAGTTCAAAAACATGGTTTGCGGAAAATAACAACCTTTTAGTCATTTAGTCAGCAAAATCACATTAATATGGTACTTAAAAAAACAAATCATTAACTGAATATACTACATCAACTTGAATATACTGATTTCCCCTTAGAATATACCGATTTTCTCTTACACAGATTAGTAGTAAAAACTAGCTGTGGCACAATATCACTTTTTCATGTCCAATATCTGTAATGATAGGAAATCCTTGAGTATCTGCCGTTACTGATACCAACCCGTCTTTTTCCCCTCTCTTCAACAATGAAGCTATTATTTCATTTGTCTGGATGCCACAGACGTCCTCCAGACTGCGCTATGTAAGTTATAAAATTCCAATTTCGACACCCACATAGTGCACAAATTGTTCATTACGGAATTCTGCACACATGGCTGAATCATGAGTGGCTTTCAGTAGGGAGCCATTTGAGACATATCCTTGCTGCTCTTTGGTGGTGGTGTCTAGTTTTTACACAACAGAGGCTTTTTCTGATATCTGCTCCAATGAGGTTTAGCTCGTTTCAGACCGATACACTCGAGCTGAATGGGACTTCTGACTTGGGCAAATCAAAGGGCAGATTTATTGGGTGCCCAGCAGGCCATTCCTCACCCGATAGGCAGAAATGTGTGAGCTCATCCTGGCTTGTCATCGCCGAGATAAATTCATGAGCTTCACATCTTGTATTTCTCCTTCCTTCCTGTCATTTGCTCGCTTGAGGCCGACCTTGAGACGACAGCAGCATTTAAAATTCCCAAGTGTACTCATAATATAGTGCATTCAAGTTAACTTCATCCAGACCAGCCCTGATCTTGAGTCCTGTTGTATTTGTTTAGACAAATTCTTGTGTCTGAGGCTGTTATTTGGCGTGTTTTCCCCGCTAGACAGACCTGCACGGCCAAAGAACATAATGTATTTTTAAAAAGCCCATATTCTAAAATTTGCTTGGATTTTGTTTTGTCCCAGGAACCACACGATGTGTTGTGCGATTTTATATAGTAAAAATTGTATTAATTGTACACCACTATTTTCTCTATTAGCTGTCTTTGTATGTAAACGACTTGTTTTTCAGCTAACGCAAAATGTTCAAACTCAAATGTTCCAGGAACAGCACAAGGGACCGCATAACATTTAGAGAACATTAGTTTTCTCCACTTATTCCACACCAATAACTCTGCTATAGACTGTCTGCAGTAACAGCACTCATTATGCTCTCCTTCTAAATGGACAAGCTAAACAGCTGTAGGCTAAATGGACTCTCAGAAATGTGTTCATGGTTGTGATGTCACTGGCTGACATGTGTGGCGTCTCTTTTAAAAAGCAGTCTAGTGTAATCAGGCAGCCTCGCTGGGTTAATGTTATGTAGTGCTGGGGGCATTCCTGTCTCTTTTGTTTCCTGGGACATTCTGGAAAGCCCCTTTAGCTGCCCTTTGGCCAATAGCAGAGGCTCAGCAATGAAGCTTTGTGTCAGTTGTTTACAACCATCAAACTTATTTTAAAAGCAAATCAGAATATCACATAAAAATAAAAGAGAGCCTAATAATTTTAAATTATATTACACAACAAGGCTGGTCCCAATGTAGAATATTAGAACAAAAAGTGTAACATTAATACAAATGAACTGCTTTTGAGGTTCCTGAATAAATACAGACCTACTGAAAGCAGTTATTTAAGAATGCATGCCACTCACTCGACAAGCAGTAGTTCCGCCAATGAACCATCCATTTTTAAACAGCCAGGCATATCTTCCTTCGGAGCACAAATCCTCAAAATTCCAGCACCTAATTCCATTCTCTCTGAACTCAAATCTTTCAAAGGGAGCTAGACCATTCAAAGGAGGGCAACAAAGTGAGAAATTAGATGTCGTTGCTCCAAGCTCTGGAGAGTGAGATTCAGACGCACCCACCTTTCATTTCCCAACCATGGGGTTGGAATCCCTCTGTTGGTCATCACTAAATTTAAGGTTTTGCAGACCTGGGAGGAATCCTTAAGAATTAGCCGGAGATACTGAGGCGCGGTAATTTGGAGAATGTAAAAATTGTCCCCTTTGAAAGGGGAACAAAGGGGGCTTCAGAAAAGGTATTAGGCTCCCAAAGGACAGAGGCAAAGTCAACTTCACATGCCAGATCACTTCAAAGGGTCCAGAGAGACCGTAAAAGAACTTCTTTCTTCAGAAGCAAACAGACAAAACTTCTTGTAGGCTTAATATGGCAAAGAATCGATTTGGGAAGGGTTTGGTGATCTATCAAGCTGTGCATCAGTTCATGAAGCTGTTGTGCTGTCCATAGTCTTTCTTACAATCAGAGGTGTCCCCTAGAATTACCAGTGAGGGACTGAAGAATACCTGGACGTATACAGTGTGCAGAGGACCTTTCAGTGGTGTAGTACATCCTTCACAAAGATCTGCCACCCCACTTGCTGCTGCTATGTCTGACAAACTTTCAGGCCAGGCCTTGTAGAGGGGTCTTATAGAACGTCTTTGCGAAGGGAAATGGTTGTTCATGTGGATTCTCTTTAAGTCTTGTTTTTCGGACCATATTCATTTAATTTCTTTACCAGTATTATCAACATATGATGTTTGATGAAATGGATTGACAAAAACAATATATAAGAAGAAGAATGCAACTTTGATTTTTTAATATATTTTAATAGGTACTAATACTTTTGTTTTCTGATATAAAGTACATTTAAAAAGGTTCTATGCTTTTTGCAAAAGAAAATGGTCATTTCAAATCAGTTGATCTGTTGATCGATCAACTGATTTAAAGGGGACATTTTATACCTATTTTTAAACAAGTTATAATAGGCCTATGGGCGATACAAGACATGTTCACGAAGTTCTTCGCACAAAATCACTCTCACATAAAGAGATCCCACCATTCTTGATAGTGTCGGTCCCTTTCAAAATGAGCCGCTTAAGGGCTCTGTCACTTTTATGCAAATAAGCAGTTGCTGGCCACGCCCCGTCCACCCCATGCTTACGCTGCGCGTCTATGCGTGAAAATGGCAGAAAACAGAGACGCTATCCAGCCCTTGATGTTCGACCCCGAGTCGGACCCAGAGCAAGATGAACACAAAACGGCTCGTAGAAGCATTTGATTCCTGACACCAGAATCTTTCAATTGACTGGAGTGACTTGGAGTGTTTATAGGGGCAGTAGAGACTCAAATGGAAATACAAAAGGATGCAAAAAGCGAGTTTTGTATAAGGGTGGTTGACATGACATGGCCTTTTTTTGGTCCAATGTGTCAAAGATAAGCAATTAATATTAAAAATATGTCAAAA
>JBBPCX010069256.1:0-11501 GCA_037974365.1 Hydrocynus forskahlii
GAGCGAACACAAACTGGACACAAATATGGGGACGGAGAGACAAACTGAGGGAACACAGGAGGAAAAACTAATACTCCAGGGACAGGGACCGGGACAGGCGAGACGGGGACGAGGTGACCGTCACAAATATTATGCTTTAACACTACATTGTTAGGGTCTGGTTTGTAATGCAGCTTGCTAGCTAACATCTCCAGTCAATATATGACAATTAATAAAGTTCCTTCCAAATTTACCTCTAATATCTCCGGAAACTCACACAATAATAACCGTGTATTTTAGAAAACAGCAGAGACAAAATTGGGCATTTGAAAAATTCTTTCCAAAAGCGCTGGGGACAAAATCATGCATTTGAAAAATGAGTTATGTTCTCAGGGTCCAGAGCATAAATTACACCTCAGTGTGTCAGCTAATCATGAAAGTTCTAACATTACATCAATCAGTACGTACTTCCCGTAGAGGTAAAAAGTCTTACAAAAGATGTATACACATAAAAAGTATTAGGATTAAAAACGCTCCTCTAGAACTGATTCACATATTGACTTGCAGCGCAACTACTGAGTACATCTAGAATACAAATCAGCAGAACAACTCAGGAGAGCTGTGAGTAAAAATAATGTTAAAATGTGCAACTCTATCACATCGCAACCAAGGACTAATGTTACTAATATTACATCAATATTACATACACACTTTTAACATGGTTCCGCTCATGTTACGACGCATTACTTCTTTAATTTGTTCTGAGAAACTGACTCCAACTGAACAGAAGATGAATGAAAGATCATTGCTGTGTAATGTAAAGTTGTTGTGTAAAGTACTTCAGCCCCATAACTTGTAAGGAAATTGTAAACTGTTCTTATTTTCACATATCACTGTGCTAGATCTAAGCAATTTCTTGCTCTTTAATTCTTATTCCTTTACTTAAGATTTTAAATTTGATTTCTCTGTACCCCTCCCCATCCTAAGTGCTGATTCAGACAAGGTTTAAACAATTTTTTAATTTCTCCCTCTATTTCCTAAAACAAGAACAAGGAACAATGGAATTGTGAAAAATTTACAGATAACCTTCTTTTGAAATGATTCCACACAATGTTACTGTTCATTTTAATTTTCCCCAAAAATTGATCTGACAATTTCCTTTTCCAAACATACCTGTAACTTCACTGCACTGTAAGCTCAAGTTTTCTTTTTTTGGCCCTTCAAACCGATAATTGAAGTCCAGCTGCTCATGTGCTGTATGTTGCTGTGATAGAATGCTGTTGCATGTTGACAGTAATTTCATGGAGCAATGGCCACATTGAGCTATTAAAAGTAACAAGTACATTCCAAGGAAGCTTATTTTGCCTGCTTGCAGGTATAATTATTTAGGGTCACAGCTGAACATATATGACAAGTGAAATAGGGCAAAATAGGGCTAGAGATGGCAACATGCAGCATTCCTGCTTTTGCAACACACACGCAATAAACATGCAAAAGTAATAAACAAAGCAAATTTATACGCAAATAACAGCTTATGAAATGATCAGTGATGAGTGAATGATGACAGAAACAATAAGGAAAGAATCACCAGTACGTTGTGTATGACATTACCTTCTGTCCGTCACACATTGTAAAACATGAAGGGTGGATCCAGCGTGTGTGCGTGTGTGTATGTGTGTGTGTCTGTCTGTCTGTCTGTATTGAGTTCACACACCCATTCTAATCCCATCACAGAGACGTCCGCTAGTGCATGAGGCCCTGACTGCCCAAACTGGAGATTTACAGCCTGACGTCTGATTTATCACTACAGCTGTAGCTGATTACTGGTTTTATCCCCCTGATTCACCACAGGACAGAGAAAAATGGGAGAACGAGAGAGAAAGAGTGATGAAGACATACTGAGAGTCCCAAAAAATGACACATACATACACTTGTGTGGATTAGTGTGTGTGTGTGTGTGTGTGTGTGTGTGTGTGTGTGCGTGTGAATGCATCTGCGTGTGTTTGTGTGTGCGTGTGTGCATTCATGTGTGTGTGCGTGTGCGTGTGTTTGTATGTGTGTGTGTGCGTGCATGCGTGCATATTATATGGACAAAAGTATTGGGATGCCTGACCATTACACCAGCAGGGACTTTAATGACACTGCGTTCAGATACATAGACTTTCATTTGGAGTTGTTCCCCCTTTGCAGCTGCTATAATGGTGCTGCTCCCCATGTTCTGGACTCTTGAGTGTAACTTGTTTAGTTAGCTGTGAGTGGACTAGTTGATAAAGTATGTAAATTTAATGTAAATGAGACAATATAATCATGTATGAGGTTCTAGAATCATATAGCAAGGTAACAGTAACAGTTCATGACTTCTTAAGAGTTACAATGGATAAAACACACGCACACACACACACACACACACACACACACACACACACACACACACACACCCAAAGGCGATGTGGTAAATTGGCAAGTGGGAAAAAGGTATCACATTGTGCAAAACTAACTGAAACAGTTTCTTTCTGTCTTTCTTTCTTTCTTTCTTTCTTTTTGATCTCTATTACTTCTGACTTCCCCTTTCACTTTCTCCTAATTCTCTTTCTCTTTTTATGCTTCTTTCTCTGTATTTCTCAGTTTCCTCTCTCTTCTATTTCTCTATTCACTCTATTCTCTCTCTCTTTCTCTTGACTGTGTTCATCGAAACAGCACAAACACACACTGTCCTCGGCGATAACTCGGGTTTTAGCTGCTGTTCGGTATCTGAATCCTGAGGAAAAACGCCTCTGCTCTTCACCGATAAGCTGCCAAATAATCCGCTGCAACAAAAGCGCTCGTACTCCCGACCGCTCCGCACAAAGACCAATGAGAAACCCAGACATACTGAAAATAATGCCACCACTGTTTCCTCTCTGAATCCATAGAACAGATTTTTTGGGGGGCTGGGCATTATTTCAGAAAAAAAGTTAAATAAAACAGGAGTTGTGGCGACTGGGTTGTTTGATCTCTTCCTAATCGGCTGTAACGATGGAAAGCTCCTAAAAGTAGGTTACTTAACACGAAAGAGAGACGAAGCAATGAGATGAGCTCTCTAGAGACACACACACACACACACACAGAGAGAGAGAGAGAGGGAGAGAGAGAATAAGAGAGAGTAAGAAAGACAGGAGACAAAAAGAGATATATGGAAACAGAGAGAGGGGAGAATGAGGTTGAGAAAGAGAAATATAAAGATAGAAAGGGAAAGAAAGAACAAGAGAAAGAAAAAAAGAAGAAAGTGAGCTGGGGAGTGAGGTGGAGCTGTAGAGAGATAAGGAAAAGTAAAGCCCTCTCTGTCTCTTAAATCAAGCCCCTCAGTGGGAATTTGCACTCGGCTTTATACATTAACACTGCTCCTACAGGGGGCAGCGTTTGTTTTTTTTTCCCCCCTCAGTTTGGAGGGAAAAAAAAGGAACTGTGCTTATCGGTTATTTTTAGCTCTGAAATCCACATGCAGTTCCTCTGTGTCTTTCTGACTTGCTTTATTGCTTGAGGGATAGCAAGGCCCGATTCACTTCAGTTTAACTTTATTTGTACAGGGTTTTCTACAGAGGACATCGTCCCAAAGCAGCTTTCTAGAAATGGGCCAGTTAGGGAGAAATACTAAAAAAATCATTTCACAAAAATATCCCCCTTTAATGTAACCAGCTTTCTGTAATTTACGTCTTTAGTCTTCTTTAATTTTAGTTTTACTGTAAAAATGGAAGGGATGTTGCATAGCAGAAACCAATAGCAGTGTCCATATTTAAGCCTGGATTTTCAGTACAATTGTCCAGGTTACAGGTACAAGTCATACAGCATCAGAAACCACATGAGCAAGTCAATTAGACATTACTTAAGGACTTGGCACGGTTTGAGCTCTGTGATGAAGTAAACATGCTGTTTATACCATGCCAATTCGAGTGGTATAAGCTTCCATTGCTTCTTAGCTACACTGGCCTTTGTAGCTCTAGTACAAAACTAAAGAAAACTCCAAGATGTCTGGGCTGATCAAGTACATTCGGGTTTCTTTTTTTTTTTTTTCTTTTCATTTTGCTCCCAGCTCTGATCTTCAATTTGAATGAGTGTGCCGTTTTGAATTTGAAAATGTTGCCACTTCCTCTAACAGATAAACCCTTTCAGTGTACAACAACCACTTCTCCATGCTTCCATAGAGAAAACTCTTGAAAGAAACAGTGACAAGAGCTTTCAGCACTGTTCTAAACGGAAGCTAATTTATTTCAGCATCAGAGATTTGCTGAGTAAAAGGGTGCCGGCGAGGTAGGTAGGCTCATTATTCTTTGGATTGGAATCAAGCCACAGACTTGAAATGCATAAGGTCTGAATCTGCTGTTGAAGAAACCATGAAAAAGCTGCCCATCTCATCCTTTTATATCCACTGGCCTGCCATGGGCAGATAATGCTGGACAAAAGGATGAATCTTCCCATAATTACACCATGTTGAAGTCATCAGGTGGATAGTTCCAGGCTTCAGAGTATTATCTGGGGGAAAAGAAAACTAATGATGAACACAGTTTCCCAGCTTCAACTTCAAATGTCGTCAGTCAGTCGAGTTAGATTTGTGAATTTTTCTTCTTTCGTTTTGTGCTGAAGCTAATGCACCTAGAAAGTAATGGAAGCTCATACCCCAGCCAAATAGCATTGTGCAAACTGCATTATTAAATAATCTTTAATAGTCCTGATTATGGAGTTTCTGACACAAGTTCACAAAATCCAGGCTTCATAATGACTGTTGGTTTTCATACATGCAGTTTCAGAAACCACATAAGCAAGGTCTATAAGAGCTCACTGAAGAACTCCGCATGGATTAAATTGAGTATGTGATGAAGTAGGCGTTCAGTTTACACCATATTAATTGGTAGAATATGAGCGCCCATTATGTGTCAGCTACATTAACCTCTGAGCTCCAGTGCATTTCTTAAAAAGCAAACTTCAGACACCAAACATATCTCAGCTGATTGGCTGCATTTTGGGTGAGAAGATTACATTTGATTTGTTGCTAAAATATTTTAACACACACCTGTTGTGGATGGTATGTGAAGAAGTATGAAAGAGGGCAATAAGTGAGGGGGTGTGTTAAAGTCTGGATTTCATCTGGGTGGTCTGTGCCTCATTAGCAGCCAGAGGCTGCTGCTGGCTTCATTTTCCAAGTTAATTTCATGAAATGACAAATTTCTGTGTGTCTGGTCCAGTGAGGCTTGCTTAGCTGTGCGCACACACAAAGACACACACACACACACACACACACACTAATCAAATTGAGCTTAAGATATCAGCATGCAGTACGAGCATTCAGGCTTACTGGCATTTAGCCCAATTAGAGAGAGAGAGAGAGAGAGAGAGAGAGAGAGAGAGAGAGAGAGAGAGAGAGAGAGAGAGAATTTTGACTTGTAAACCCCTTTATTAAAGCATTATTTGGTCTTCAAGCCTCTTCGTATGTAAGAGGTAGAGAGAGTGATATAGAGAGAAGGCGACAGAATGAGAGAGAGAGAAAGAGCGCGAGAGGATGAGGGAAAATGTGTGTCGTGTGGCGTATGCAGCGTGACACACCTTCATACAGGCTTCCTTTCCGTCTGAAATCTCCTTTCAGGGGACTCAGTATTTGTTTTTAATTTCTCGTCACTCTTCTACCCAGACTCTGCTCTTTAACTCATCATCTGCTCAAGCTTGAGCTTACAGCCGCCCTGTTTATTCCTGTAATCTCTCCTATAGCGCCTAAATGTCACGTCCTTAATTGTTTCCCCCCTGGTGTGTGTGTGTGGGTCATGCTGTGAGAGGGTGTTAGAGAGGGCGTAACTTCACCTGACATATTGATCCGCTCATCTACTGCGAATGCATTAAATCAGGCCTCATCCCTCCTCTCTTTCTGCTGTACTTTAAAAGGCTTGTCGGCTCTCCGATAATTCAGCTAGGTGGCAAAGTGCTGGCGTGCGATAAATCACGTTTACACCACTTCACCAGCACCATCTGGCTGGAAAGAACTGATTAACAGGCGGGGGTGGAGGCGACTGCCACTCTGTTACCAACACTGAATAGAAGTCAAAATTCCCATCCAAGTAATTTAACATTTCTGTGTCTGATATTGATATTTTCATTGCTAATATAGTCCCAAACTGCAAGTTAATAAACACAGTCTTATTTAGGTGAGGTATGCGAAGTGAAATTACTTTGGCATCTCTTCATTTTTAGTATGTATAGTAAAACCCTATTCTGAACTGATGCATTTTGTTTGAGGCTCTTTTTCCTCTCAGAATGATCACTTCATAGTTCCTCCAAGTGCAGTCCGGCCTTGTTGGCTTTAAATAAGCTATTAGTGCTAAATGTGCAATACTTTTGCACTCCAATTTCACACACAGCTAGTAAAACCATTTTGATGAATGGCAGCTAGATTAACTGCTAACAAAACATTGGCTTGGCGCATAGAAAAGGCAGTTGTTTTGTTTTTTCCTTTAAAATATTTCCATACCACTTGTGGTATGAAAAACATGCCTCACTATCATAAGATGTGGATAAAACACACTTATGTTACTTGTTTGGTCTAAATAGAGCACAGTTAGTCAGTGCTCTTGATATGGAGACCCTTCAAATTATTTGTACACTTTGGCAGGTTAACCACTGATAAACTTGAATGAGGTTGGGTTGTTTCATTAAATGTTTAACAAAAATACTGTGAGTTTCAGAAAAAAACAACAACACAACGTTAAACTGATGATGCTGTAAAGCAGAGATGGAAATGTGAAAGTAGAGCTTTTTTCTTACAGTGGTCTAGGAGAACTTTTTTTTTTTGATGAGATCATGAACTCGGAGGTGCACTGTGGCATTTTGAATGCAAACCTGCAGATGTCTGCAGAGAATTTGCTTAAACTGTGATGATCTGAAACACACTGGTCACTTTTTGACAGGATACATTGCCAAAAAGAGAATGACAGTCTTGGATAGACCTGGTTTTGTTTCTTTGTTTTACAAGCTTTTTTAGCTAGCTAACATTGTTTGGCGATGTTAAAATGTCCTTGTCTTTGCTTTTTAAGACTTGTGGAGGCAATGGCCAGCTTCACAATAGCAGTAATGACAACCAAATGCCTACAAATGTAACCAAGAATTCAGTGATTTTTTTTATGCTGGTGAATTCACTGAATGGGAAATGTTTTTTCACCTTGTTAGTTCCTGTCAAAGTGTAGTGACTTTTGCCTCCCTCTAAAATATCTTCTGATTTTTATGTCACCATGCATCTGCAAGAGAGGAAAATAGCCAATAATATCATATTTCAACCTCCCAACCCTCTCCAAACATGAACTGCACTGCCACACTGCTTGCAAAACATCCCTTTAGTCTTACCCTTCAGTCACTACCTTTTTGCTTATCATGCAAAAAGTGAAATTTCACACTCTGGTTTGCTAGGGGTTTCTAGAAGTACTACCGGCTATATAGCACAGTATCAAAACAGTATAGACATTTCAGCAGCACAACTCTTAGGAGAGTTGCAGGTTTGAGTAGCTACTTCTGTGGTTTCTATAAACAGTAAACTGCTCATTGCTCAAATGTAGTCTGAACAAACTGTTCCATTTGCAGCTGGTTTACATACAGTGTGATGGTGAGCATGTAATTCTCCATATCAAGAAAACGAGAATGCCAACTGGCAAATGCTTGTTTTTTGCATTCAGTTGAATTAAAAGGCATTGCGGAGCAGTTCAGGCTTTTCGATGGGGTGCGGTCCTTTTTAGTGGAGAAATGTTCCTGTCTTGTCTACTTGCCCTGAATGCATCTGAACTGTAAAGCCTGGTTTGCAAACTGACTAAAATGAGGATCCAGGTGAAATCAGGAAAATGATGCTTTATTCAGCTATTTGGATTCTCTTGGTTTATCTCAGTGATTTCCCCATTCTTTTTCCTCTTCTTATCTCTAGGGAAGCTGTGAAGGTTAATGGCAGCTTCTGTATTGTCTGCATTTGTTTACTCTTTTCCTATTTCAAACCACATCTGCCAAAACCAGTTATGTTTGATGTCAATTACTCAATGTGTATTGCAATGGTGACATACATCAGTGGTGTACGCCATCCATATCAGGAAAGGGCGTGGATTTTTAAAGTCAATAAATTACATATTAAGGTCCACAGGTTTTACCAGTGACGTCACCAATATGGGGGGTGGCAGCTGGTGGCCTAGTGGTTAGTGTGTTGGCCCTGTAATCAGAAAGTCATGGGTTCGAATCTCAAGACTACTACTGGCACCTCTGAAGTTCCTTTGTGTAGGGTACTCTCCCTGGGTGCTGTTCCTGGCTGCCCGCTGCTTCACTTGTGTTCATGTATGACAGAACGGTCACTTCAAATGCAAGCGAAAAGTTTATTTTTACGCGCTATGCTCTGTGAGTGCTATTTTACATTCATGCATAATCATTTTGAACCCCAACCACGCCCTTCACTCCCACCCCCACTATGCTTCAGCCCCTGTCTCTCGGCAAAGCCACTGATTTCTACAGCCACTGATTGTTATTTAATGATGAAGAAGATTGAGGCTCAATTTACCCCACCACAGGCGATGTGGTTAATATGTCATATTCACTCAGTCTCCATTAAATAGCTCGTCTCATTTGAGGCTCTGCACTAGAGAGGACCGCAAGACAGCAGCCACTGTTTATACACTCTCTATATTTGACCATTTAAGCTATAATATGAGATGGTTTGTGTGTGCCGAGGCTAATATCGACTCTCTATATTGGCACCAGCAAAGCGATCTAGATGAGGAAGGACATCTGATTTGAATAGAACTCCCTGGTGCTTTCATTCAGGTTCATTCAACATGTTTCTCTAGCCAGTTCTGTACCAAAAAATGTAATTTCCCAGGACCTGATAAGACTGAATGCAGTTCAAGCTCTGTTAATCTCATTCTTAAGTTTAGTTCTGCTCTCACTGCTGCTGCTGTTGCTAATGATTTTTTGTTTCCATTCAGTTAATTTTTTATTTTTTATTTTTTATAGATGAGAAGCCATAGCCCTTTTGTTTTGGAATTACAGAGTCAATGACTCATCGCAAGTTTAGATGACTTATCCAGATCTCCCTGCAAAAACACAGACACAGAGAACGACAGAGGTCGTTCTCAATTATTTAGGCATTAGAGAGTAGGGGACTTGCAGCCTGGCTTTTTTGGGCCTTCGATGTTGGCGGTTTAGCATTTGCATGAGGTCTGATGCAGCTCTACAGAACAAGTCTGCCCTGTTTGGGGGACCTCAGTGAGTTTTTATGTTTTTATGTGTTTTTAAATGCACAGCACGTTTTTTTAAGGTATCCGCTTCAAACCTTCTCCTCTAGAGTTCTTTAGCATGACAGGCTTTGTTTAAAATCTATTATTGACCGACGTCTCTCAGTTCCTCTTCAGCATTGATACTCCAGTCAGGTACCAGGAATCAACCTGCCGACTACGCCAAAGAGCAAGCTGTCAGAAATCATCTAATGCATTTCATGCTCATGACACTGTTGATTCTCATCAAAGCATTTAGGAATAGTTGTGTAACAACATGAACAGCTACAAAATGCACAGATATTGCCAGTTTTGTACTGCTCTCCGGTCTTTGTTCAGCATCAGTCAAAACTATGGGTTAGTTGTTTGTTTTTCATAATATTTATATCAAAGAACGAGGCCTGAATGCTCGACATTTGTTTCTAAGGTTTATTTAAATAATGATGTCAATTCCTTGTAGCCTGCTTTTATACCTATAAAATGAATATTTTCCAAAAGGTTTTTTTTAATGTATATTTAATAATTAAAAGATTTTGTAACAAAATAACATCTTATTATCTGTTTACCTCAATTACTATATCAAGTTATCTGCTTGGAGATTTGATCACTACTTAGAAATGTAAGTATGTTGCATTCTGGATATTCATTTTATTATAACTCAGTTTAGTTGTCATTGCTGTACAGATTGCAGTTTAAAATCTCCTAGCTTTATTCCTTATTATCTTCATTTTAATTGACCGTTTTCTTGTTTCCTAATAATTACCCATGAAGTTGTAGGACTTGCCTGCAATCAAATTGGTTTTATATGTTTGAAAGGAATAATTCCCTGCTATTTAAATGGTAGTAAATTTCCAAAAGAAAAAAAAAACATTTGGTCTCAGTGTGTTTGAATCTTCTTCAGGCAAGTTGGAAATGTGTCCCAGGTGGCTTTGCATGAAAATTCTTGAGAGACCAAAGGTGTGTAAAGCTGAATCAAAGGTAAAGGGGGGTTCCTGCAAAGAATCTGAAATGGAAGATGTTTCTGAAGATAGTTCTTAAAGAATGAAAAAAGCCTTCCCTGAGTAGACTCTAAAATATACAGTGCTTCGTGACTTAAATGTTCCTCAGTGGTTCTTGACTTAGATGCACGGTTTTAGGGAAAAAGCCAAACCAAAAAAACATGTGGTATAGTCTGCTTATATTTAAACAGTATCTTATTTACAAAAAGAGAAGCATAAGTGATTATTTCATAACATGGCATAAAGCTCTACTGGGTCACAGGCCTCCCATCCATCATTACACATATTACACAGATTTTTTTTTTTTTGAAAGCCTGCTCCATATGAAATGAGCTGTAGTATGTGTATATACCAGCTTCCCTTGCTTAGAAGGTATACGAACATTGTCAACATGTTTCATGGCAGAAATGGCATACGCAAATCATTTATGCACATTTGCGCTCTTCTACAATAATAAAGACTAATAATAAATCATTACAGTTTCAGAGCAAGGGACGTTTCAACCATGTTAAATAAACAAAATATTCCCCAGCAGTCTATCCTCCCCCTCCTCTAGCACTCTGCTCCTCATTCTCCACAGCAGCAGCATCCAAACATACACAATCTGATCCACTATACCCTCCGCAAATGTACATAATTCAGGCATTTACGTTGAATAGACTTGCAGGTACCGTTACATTAGCTTGCGGTCTTGTTTTTCACCAACTACAGCCAGATCTTACCTCACTCAGGCTCAACCCTACTTACTGCTTCCCTGTCTCTGTTTCATTTTAAATATTTCTTTATATCCATCTACAGCGTCATTCAATAATATTTAAGTTAGTTTAAGATCATTGTAAGCATACTTTTGTCACGTCATGTTACCGTATATCAATTGTAAAACCGTACTCGCACCGACATGTGGAGCTGTATGCGTGCGTGTTATAGTTCACCTGCTGTATATGGAAGTTGATGTCCATAGATGCACAGAATGTGTCTGTGGTCAAAAGCACATTGCACCATTTTGGAGTAGAAAAACATCCACTCTTTTGTCAATACTATACTAATCAATACTAATCAAACTGAATTAAGATAAGATAAGATAAACCTTTATTAGTCCCGCAAGTGGGAAATTTGTTTTGTCATGGCAGGAAGTGGACAGTACAAAGTTAAGAGCAGTAAAAATTAAGAAAATAATAGAATAGAATAAAATACTATATGAACAGTACAATATAAAATGTACACGATACAATCTAGAAATATAAATATTGACATCTGTATTGTA
>JBBPCX010069257.1:0-11500 GCA_037974365.1 Hydrocynus forskahlii
AGCCATGGAACAACAATAAGAGACCCCATCATTTTTTTCTAGTTATTGCTTTTGTAATTTGTGGGAGTGTGTCTGTGTAAAATGTGCTTGTCACTATTGTTTCAAAAAATTGATTTATTCAAGCCTATAGTCATCTATCATTTCAAAGATGGCTATAGGCTTGAATAAATCAATAAATGCAGAATAATAAAGGTACATTTTTACATTTGTAAATGTGATGTTTTTGCAGGTTTCCTGTAAGGCCACTGAAGGGGTACTAGAACATTTGCATCGAATTTATATGTTAATCAGTTTGAGGATTAGTCCCTTTTGAAAATATTGGGTAATAAAGGCACATTCAGTGATTTTCATAGTTGTGAAGTTGATTTTAATTTGCACAGATACTGTGCCGCCACTTCAGATCACATAACACAATCAAAGCATGACATTTGCACACAGGCTGATGTTATCCGGTATGAATGACCAGTTACAATACTGTGCAAAAGTCTTAGACACCTATGCAAATTGTTTGAAGCCGTTTATAAAATCACCGGGTTTCCTTCTGCCAGCAAAAACACAAGTGAACATTAAAATAAATCCAAATAAACAAGGAAGCAGTAGAAAGAAGCCTTTTTTTTCTAAATAGTACTTGATATTTTATGAGCTTTGTATTTATTGTAATATTAACACTACTGCCCAGTAGTAAAGAGCTTTTAAGTACACAGTACTGTACATTTTTAAACGTCAGTGACTTATTTGCTGGTATATTAGGTGCTCCTGTACCGACTCTCACTGTCCGGTTTACTGGATACAGGGTTTAGATGCACAGTTTATCACCTACCTATTATTATATCCATAAATCAAACTGGGCAACCATTGCCTCAACATTATTTTCAGCATTGCTGGAATGGTAATGTGTTAGAGTGTACTGGGCATAACTGTATTTCTCTGGTTATTTAAACACTGTGCGCACTTGCTGTTTTCCTTACTATCGACTTTATTAGGACCACCTGCCATCTCTAATGTGAGACCGTCTAGAGAATACAGCTCATCTTTTTCATGCCTACTGCATATCTGTCTATCTATCTATCTGTCCGTCTGTCTGTCCGTCTGTCCGTCTGTCTGTCTGTCTGTCTGTCTGTCTGTCTGTCTGCCTGCCTGCCTGCCTGCCTGCCTGCCTGCCTGCCTGCCTATCTATCTATCTATCTATCTATCTATCTATCTATCTATCTATCTATCTATATCTATCTAAGGTTATCTTATCATCATTTGTACCTGTCATCCTCTGGGCCATAAATTTCTGACCACAAAACTACTCCTCATGGGACTTTTCTCAAATTAGCACTGATGCTAATGTGGCATGCTCTGCTAATAATGGGCCGCTTGGAGTTCTGTTGGTTAGGGAGTTGCGCCACTGAGGTACCCTTGAGCAAGATACCGTCACCACACACTGCTCCCATGGCGCCATTGTTGACTGCCCCCTGCTTCACTCGGGTGAATGGGTTAAATGAAGTACTCAAGCAGTTACTTCTGGGATCAATGAAATGTGTTAAATAAACAAATAGAGGAAGTAGAAAATATATATATAGTCCACTGGCCAAATAAGTTCACAGCCGTAGTCCCATGGCAGTTTATACTGGTCTCAGTTTTTGCTAGGTGGTCACAATAAACGTCTGGATCTTTGGGATGGTCTTGCCTGGAGCTCACCACACATTCATCATAAAGAGTAATTGGATTTTAAAGGCAGACCCAGCCTCTTGACCAGACCTGGCCTGAGGACACATGCATTGCAACTTCTAAATTTTGATCTGTTGTCCTCTGTTTATATCCTGTTTTTCATTTTTCCGTCCAAGCAGTTTCCGAGCCGCTTCTCCTAACTAGGTTTGTGGGGGGTGCTGGAGCCAATCCCAGAGCACACAGGGCAAAACAAACTGGACCGGCCACCAGTCTTTCCAGTAATGCTCGTATAATGATGTCTTGTATTTTTGGATTTAATGGTTATTTAATGGTTATAATTTGTATAATTATTGTTTACTTAATGGTTGTAATAGCATTTAATGGTCACGCTGTGTGCTCTGTGGCCAGGGAACAGAGATATATATCTGTGACTGGGAAAAATGGGCAAGAAGCTTTCTTCTCTGTTCTTCGCATTTTCTTTCACACTTGTTCCAAGGTTGCATTCAGGAGTGTTGATTAGGATGTTAGGGTACATTTCTTCAAATGTAAAAAGCAAATAAAAGAGCTCATTCTTTTATTTAGCTCCTAATTAACCCTGGGACCTCTGGGACATTTGCATCGTTTGTTAACAGATTTAATTTGATCATTTCAAGGTCCGGTTGCTCTCAGTAATAGGTGGGTTGAGAGATATTCACAGGCGGAATATCATGAAAAAATCCTCACAAACAGGTCATTGTTTACCTGATGATATAAACCACTGTTTTTTTGCTTTGTTTTTGTTTAAGTCCTCTCCAGTATGGAGTTTGTTGATGTAAGCAAATGAAGGTGAACCTTGATTGCCTTCGGTTGTTTTGTCTCACATTGTAATGTGATATAATGTTATATATAAAGAGTTGTAAAGTGAAAATTTGAAAGTTATAAGGTGAAAATTGAAAGTTATAAGGTGAAAACTGATAGCCACTTCCAAAACAACAACACAGGGCAAATGTGGCAAGGACTCCAGCATCTAACCAACTGCCGATGCAGCACCACCTCTGTATCAGGCCGCTCCGCTTCACTGGCAGAGGAACTTAATTGCTTCTTTGCACACTTTGAGGTATGACACCACTTATCTCCGGGGGGATGTGCTTGTCAGAGTCTGCATACTGAGAAGAGGCCCTAAAGCTGACTCAGTGGTACTCTGCAAACAACCTGACTGTGAATACAAAAAAGACAAAAGAACTCATACAAGACTTCAGACAGTGCAGAGCTGATCATCTCCTCATCCTCATAAATGGAGACTGTGTGGAAAGAGTTCACACCTTCAGATTCCTGGGATCCACATCTCTGGTGACCTATCCTGGTCAGCAAACACCACGGCGGTCGTGAGGAAGGCACAGCAGCGCATGCACTTTTTGCGGGTTCTCAGGAAAGCAGGTCTGGGTGTCAAGCTGCAGACCACTGTCTACCGCTCCCTTCACTGGACCACATCGCTGACTCCTAGTACCTCTCCAGAGCCAAGAACATTTTGAAGGACAGTTCTCACCGTGGCCACTCCTTCTTTGACCTTATGCCCTCAGGGAGGCGCTACAGGTCATTAAAACACAAACAAATAGACTCTTAAAGAGCCCATTCCATACAGACTCTAAACAAACACCACAAACATACTATGTCTGTAGCACACTACCTGCCATGACACTTTATCCTTATTTTCTAGTTATTTATACATATGTGTACATGTATATACTGTCTGTCTGATTACTGTGGAGGGCACCTGCAATCTTACTGTATCTTGTGTACAGTGACAATAAAGGCATCTTTATCTTTATCTTTAAGTGTAAGTGGGCGGGGCTAACCTGCGATAGGCTCTACAGACAGATGTATAGAGATGTGCTGGTTTTTGTTGCATCACAAAAATAAGAAATTGGACTGTTTGAAAATGGCCTGATCAGGTTCCATATGTTATTTTGAGAACTTTTTTTTCAAACATGGGCCCTTTTATATCCCTACATATTAACCACACCTTGACATTTGATAGGAAGTGACATACCCTGATTTAAGGGCATTTCCAAATTTAAGTTGAATTTCATTACTTTTTATACCTTGTACTACTTTTATTCTGTGTTTGACCCGATTGGCACATTCCATTCACATCTGTTTCAAATTGTTCAAGTCTCGAGTTTATTTTCATATACAGATGACAATGGAACACCACAACCATTCTTGGACTCCCAAAGATTGCGCAGTACAAAAAAAACCCAAAAAAAACATTAACACCAGGAGTTCAGAATAAAAGGAGTAAAATGATAAAAGTATTATTGTAATAAAATAAACAGTGAAATAATACAGACCGTGTTTAACATTTAAAAATATTTATAAAATGCCTGTATAAACACATCTGCTTTCTTTATGCGGATCCCTCCCTTTTATTCCTCACCCTTCGGCTTTTATCGTCTTTTATAAGTATGTTTAGCCCCATTAGTACAGATAGAATGAAAATCACCACTCACCAAGTGTATGTACACTAATTAAATGTTAGAACAGGTGTAGTTGTGAAACATTTTATCCAGAAGGGGGAAGCATTTCACAAATAATAAATCACCTCTCTTTTCCCTCCACTTTCCAAAATTGTTGAGTGTCAGTTGTCAGTAGTTTTTGTTAATGACCTCTGCTGCTTTGCCACCGGCCCCCGACCTCTCTTCAGCCATCAATCCGCAAACAGGTCAAGAGGTCATGTGACAGTTGTCAATAGTGGACCTTCCTGAAGACCACACAGACATACAGCCCTTTAAAAGCTGAGATGAAGTTGGGTACATTGTCTGAGGCAAATATAATCTTCAGTGTAAAATAGAAATTAAACCATTCGAAAGTCAGCCATAGTGAAAGGTGTGATCTCTACAGCCTGACAGTGATTCGTGACCCCATATCTTTCATTGGTTGGCTAAAAGATTTCAAGATTCTGTGTCACAAACACAGTAATGAAAGTATGTGTAGTGAAATGAGCCCCTGAAACAACCAAAGGGCCATGCATAATAGTCACAATAAATTAAAGAGAAAATTAAGGGCTAAAACTAAATAATAGAAATACTGTAGATAAAATATGTGCAACACAAGCGTTTACAAGTGTAGAGAAGTGTACAGAATGGAGTATGTGCTGTAAAGGCCAGTGTGCTAGGTTTAGACTTGCAAAGCCTGCCCTTAATCTTAGCCAGCAAGATTAATTTTGCATTTGCATCTTTTCTTTCAAAATTCTACATTCCATAAAAAAGGTCTTTACAGGTAAAAAGTGCCACACTGAGATGTTTGTATAAAATATAGCATGGCAGACCAACATTAACAGTGTGACAAGACCAAAATAAATGCAAATTTAACTCCACAAAATGAGCAGCTGGTGTCAATATCCTGGTGTCAATATCAAATCTAGAAAGAAAGTGTCTCGAGGGGTAGATTTTATGTATTAATTTGAAAGGAATTTCTTTCAAATTCTTCATCTATTTGCATTGTAGAATCAATGCAGCCATCCAAGGTATATTTAACATTTTATTGCAGTATGAAATTACATGAAGCAAGTTTTCTCCTGTATAAAAACAGAGAACAGAGAAACACACTCTACTACTGGATCTGGACTGATTCGAGTGGGTCAGTCTCTCTGAAGAGCCCCCTGTAGCAAGCAGAGTTACCTTTAACTAAAGAGTTACCTTTACCTTCAACTGAAAGATGAATTATTCTTTCAGATTTATTCGACTGACTCGATGAAAGAGATTTACACAACATGCCGACAGAGCTGCTACTTGCTAGTTTTTGTAGAATTATTTATTGCCGCCTACCTCAGTGTTTGCATTCCTTTGCATTTTTTGCACACTTAATGACTCTGCTGCTAGAATACAGGATAATCCTGTGTTCACTCAGAATAGTTCTGTCACAGCTCCTGTCAACAGCATGTCATCTCGTCCTGTAAATGAATGCTCTTATTTTTCTTTTTTTTTGCATTCTCTCTTTAGTTCTTTCCTGCACACACTTATCTAGTCTTGCTGTGTTCAGTTTTTGTTCTTTGTGTGTCTGTTTTTGTTTTTTGTGTTTTGTTTTTTGTTTTTTTGCACCATGGTCCTACAGGACTGTTGTTTCAATTCACTTTCACTGTGTACTGCGCGTATCTGGTTGAAATGACTAAAGTACTTGACTTGAAGAACCCAAAGGGAGCTTAATCTCAGTTCTAATGCTCGCAGAAAACCAACTGTGATCATTCAGTGTTAAACCCTGCTTCCAGGCAACTGCATGAACCTACACTGGGACAATGGCTTTTAGCCTGTGGGCCACTGCCCCCCAATGGGCTAGGCTGGTACTGTTAGGGGAATTTAGCTGTCAGTTTTGGTTTTAACTGCAAAACTTCAGAACAATGTATAGACATTTAAGCAAAGAATTTTAAATATGACTAAAACCGTGCTGAGCTTGGCTGACTGACACTTTCTAGCTAGTAATGTTTGTCAATATAAAACATTTCACTGTTTAATTGTGTGAAATTATCCACAAGAGATAATTGCAAATAAGCTGATAATTAGTTGCATGATTGAGCAACTGAGTGGAAAGTGATTAAGAAACATTGAGTATTGTTTTATATTTCTTTGCATTTTAAATGAGCTGGTCAGTTAAACCTTCTTGTGGGCTGCAGAAGCTGTTGTGGTCAGTTGGTTGGGCCAGACATTGTAAAAGGTTGTGAACCCCTGGTATAAAACCAAAACCCTGCTTTGAAGCCAGCTGACCACTTTGGGGAAATCGCAAATGTATCATCAAACTACTTAGAGAGGATGTAATATCCGCACAGGGGTCAGTCCATGCCAGCTGATGGTCAGCCATGCTGAGACAGAGGGTGACTCATACGCTAATCGCACACCTGGGGGACGTTTTCTGAACGTTTCCAAATGTCCGAAGAACTCTACAGCCAGCAACTCACAGTCTCTGAGGTGTCACAAAACTCACAGCGAGGTGGACAGACGATCCGTACTGGCACCTACCAGCACCTGGAGACTGGTGAACTTGCACCAAGTCCATGGAAGTCCTGTTCAACAGCGTACACCAAGCCAAACTCTCCCTGCGCAATACACTCCCCCTTAACCTCATGCTGGCCAATGGGCTGCTCTTGGCCTTACGCACAAAATTTACAGATATTTAAAAAAGTGATAGAGACACAAGTGAGTGAGGAAAACCCTGCAGAGGGAGGGGGTCCGGAGAGCGGCCGAGCGGCAGTGCGCCCAACAAAAAGAGGGCAAACACCTGTTTTAGACTGTTTTACACCGTTTTTATTTGTTGAAATCAGATTCTACTAATACACTAAGAGTTAAGCATTTGAATGTGTAACAAGTTGTAATTACGATTTCCAAACTGGAAAGTAAGAGCTCATGACAAACAGACTCGAGTGGATTTGAACTGAACAGAGTGGATCTGGACTGAGTAGAGTGGGTCGACCAGAACCAATCAGAGTTCACTCTGAAGAGCCCCCTGTAGCAAGCAGAGTTACCTTTAACTAAAATGGATTTTAGGATTAATTATTCTTTCAGATTTATTCGACTGACTTGATGAAAGAGATGAAACCCCTTTCATATCATGCCAATAAAGCTGCAACTATTTGCATAATTATTTATTGCCGTCTACCTCGGTGTTTGCATTTCTTTGCATTTTTTTGCACATTTAATGACTCTGCTGCTAGAATACGGTATTATACTGTGTTCACTCAAAATAGTGCAAACTATTGAAAAGCAGGGTCTTAGGACAAGCATATGACACCTGTGCTCATAAATCAGAGGTCACCAACCATAATCCTGGAGATCCACCTTCATGAGAAGTCTAACCCCCGGCTGCAGCACCTGCTCTGGATAATGAACTTGTTCAGAAGCCCCTGATTGGCTGGAGCATTCTGAAAGGGTGCAGCATGTTAGAAGCAGGTTGGAGGAAACAGAGCAGGCGAGTACAATTCCAGAAGGAGGTTTGGTGTCCACTGTCATTAAACTACCAAAGTAGAGGAAGACAAGATATTAAGAACTAAAGAATCAAATTACAGACATCAAGCACATCCTGGCAGACATTTGGGGTAAAGGAGAAAGTGTGAGTGTTTCATTTTAGTCCAAACTATTGCTTTAAAGAGAAACACAGCACAACTGTGAGAAAAACAGGCTGATGTCATGCGTCTTGAAAAAGAGTCTCCATATCTTGGGCCTACAGAACCTTGGCGTTCACACACACACACACACACACACACACACACACACACACACACCTATCCCTGAGACAATACCGAGAGCCAGTTTGTGGAGTCATGTCGAACGTTCAAGAGAAAAGTGAAGTCATTTAAACTACAAACCATACCGCGTACTCTGGAGTAACACTCTGGATGGGGGCGTCTGGGCTAAAAGGAGACGGGATGGTGGTGCTGAAATTTTTGAATGTCTTTCGAGAAAAGGTCCAGATGTTCAATAAAAAGACTGGTTCAAATCTTCTACCCTGAGGTGATCACACTCCCAAACTCGTGATGAATATTTCATGTTTTTGGTCTCTGTGCTTTATCAGCAGGGAGCAGAGTGCAGTTTATGGGCTTTATAAAATAGTCTGTTATGGGATTTATGAACTTTTGCAGCACCTGCAGACCCTATGTGATAGTAATACAGATGCTACCAGACCAGCCTGCTCACCAGCATCAGAAAACTTTATTGATCACGGAGGAAATTGCTTATGTTTCGACGGACACACAGAGACACAAAGACAGGAACAATAAAAGTCCAAAATAAAATATGCAGACTACATATACAAATGCGGGGTGTAAATACTATAGATGAGTCACTTACAGTTCAAATAATTTCTAATAACACAAATCATGGATAGGAGTATGCTACTGCACATAATAGAGATCAGTAGTAGTTCAGTCATATTGCCATAAGTAGTGACATTTCACATGGTAAGATATTGCAAATAATGATAAAGCATTTTGCCACAGCTACATTTAAATAAAGTAAATAAATAAATAAAATCAAGCTTTCAACAATGGTGTTCCAAAAACAAAATGTCACATTTGTTCAAATGTGACATTTTTGGCTTTTTTGCCAAAAAATAGGTTTCTGCAGATGGCCCCACGAACATTAAGTAAAAGTGTTTATGATAATTAAGGTATTTCAGTGTTCTGTGTCTGATGTCTAGACCTCAAGCAGGAATGATCATTAAATCAGCGCTGCATTTTCCATCTTGGAGAATTTATTCATTATGGCCCCCGAAAGGAATGGATGAAGCCTTGCATGCTTTATCACTTTAGGTCCTAATGGCTTTTTCACTTTCACCGAGATGGCTGCTCAAACTTTCAAATAATCAAAAGCAAATTATTTGGATGATGTCTGCAGCATAACTCACTCCATGTGGTGTAGGACCTTTCAAATGGATTAACTAAAATTTAAGCCCAGTGATGATCCAACTCAATAATAATGGAAGCTCTTCAGACAGATGGTTGACGCTTCTCATTGTGTTAATGGAGCAGCGACTTTTCTTCATCTGGTGGTCCGACTCAACAGCTCAACACATTCTGTTGAACCTATGTTACTCATGATACTGGCAGTACAGAATGAAATAATGAATTCATGAATCTTTTTTATTGCCCAAGGTTATAAACGGAAGCTGTTTGAGAGCTGAGCTGAGCTGAATGCTCCCGCAGCCGCCAGTTTGAAGATTGGCTGTAAAGTCTAAACTACAGACTTAAAGCAGTTACACAGACACTTTTACAGAAAAAAAACTCATTTAGCTTTGAGGCTAATGTTGCTAACAAACACTGAAAACCAACAGTCAAGAGTTAATAGTTTTCATGAAAACATCTCCAAAACCTCTGTCAACCCACTCAAACTTCATTCAGCTCTTCTTCAAGCTGTGGCTATACAGAAACACATCACCATCTTCATCATCATCATCATCGTCGTCGTCGTCGTCTTCACCATCATCATCGTCATCGTCATCATCAGACAAATTATTTGTTTCAAAAACATCGTTTAGGAAAAAGTTAAATTGTTAATAGATCACTCCAGAGATTTAATAACTGCTTAGTTAGCCAGATTTCTGAGCATGGAGAATCATTTTAAGGTTTAAAGAACCAATTTAAGGGTTCTTTCTAGAACCTTTTCATTATAATGGGGTTCTTTATACTATCACAAGGCTCTTTACATTCACACATCTCGTATCAAAGCATGGAACAAACAGGGGTTTTCTATGGCAAAAATGGTTGTGTAGAGAACCCTCCAACGAAAGGCTCTCAAGGGAACCCATTACTGTTTTTATGCCAGAACCCTTTTGAGCACCTTTACTTAAGAGTGAATGCAGATGAATGTATGGTAAAAGTGGTTATTGCAATTAAATTTAAAACAAGTTTTAATAAGATAATGAGCAATAATATCACACGTAAGACACATATTTCAAGACTCAGTTCCTTTGCGGCACTCAAATGTGCCAAGTTTTCATCTTGAAAAGTCTTGGGTTTTGGATCGGACAGAATTCTGGAGTGCATTACCATGATGGAACAGTTCTGATGTCGAACAGCACCTCCTCCTGTGGTGAGTGATGTTGAAGCAAAAGCCTTGCGAGTGTGGATCTGTTAAAAATCACGCCCATGTGTGCAGAATGGATATGAGGGGCCTAAAAGAGCTACCAGTAGCCTCTTTATGCCCTCTAATGACTTTAACCTGCATTGATGTTTTTATTAGCCATCAGGCACTGGCGGATCACAGTGAGGTGGAGATCAGAGGGCAAAGGGCTGCTTTTATTTCTGCTTCGGTTCTGGGTTGTTGTGTCCACGTGTCCTCGTCAAAAATCCAAAACACATGTTCCGTCAAATCCATCCATCCATTATCTGAGCTGCTTGTCCTAACCAGAGTGCTGGAGGATGTCCCAGTGCTCAAAGGGCAAAAGACCCTGGACAGGTCACACATTCACACCCACAAAAACACATTCTCACCAATTTAGCATCTCCAATTCACATTAGAATCAGGGAGAACATTCTCCACACAAAAACGACCCTCGTCCATGCTTCAAACCCAGGATCTTCGAGCCGTGAGGTCCACTGCACCACTATGTCCCTCTCTTTTGAAATTAAGTGTTTAATGGTGGGGTTTTCCCCCCTTTACTGTACTAACAGCCTCTGGGTAACAACGCTTCGGCGAAGACTTTCCAGATGTTGGAACATGTGAGGATTTGATTGCACCCATGAGAGCATCAGCCAGGTCAGGTACAGATCTTGGATGATTAGTTCTGGATCACAAAGACCACTCCAACTCATTCCAAAGCTATTGGACTGAGCTCTGTCATTCCAGAGTAAACACTTCTCAATGCTGGGGGGCTTTACAGCTCGCTAACCAATGCTTAGCATTGGGCATGGAGACCATAAAATGGGACTATTATTGACTGAAAGTCCCATTCTATTGGTCAGTGCTCTTCGCAGTGGGCCCTTCAATGGGGAGGCCCACCCCTGGATTGCCACTCATATTGGTATCACCACCATACGCCCCACTGGGACTGGCACTTATACTGACACTGTTGACTGTTGCCATTCATATCTGGACCCCACCGAGAATGTCATTTATATCAGGACCCCGCCTCACCTCAGACCATTACTTATATCGGTACTCCACAGGACCATCACTCATTTTGGCACCTCGCCCCCCTCAGACCATCACTTATATCGGCACCTCGCCCCCCTCAGACCATCACTTATATCGGCACCTCGCCCCCCTCAGACCATCACTTATATCGGCGCCCCGTTCCCAGGATCATCACTCATATCTCCACCCCCCCACCAAGGATTGTCACTCCTATTCCTATTGATTATATTAGAGCTACTGATATG
>JBBPCX010069258.1:0-11499 GCA_037974365.1 Hydrocynus forskahlii
TGCAAATTTTCCTCCAGTATTTTTTGATAACTTACTGCATTCATCTTGCCATCAATTCTGACCAAATTTCCTGTGCCCGTGTATCTCACACATCCCCAAAACATCAGTGATCCACCACCATGTTTCACAATAGGAATGGTGTACCTTTCATCATAGGCCTTGTTGACTCCTCTCCAAATGTAGCGTTTATGGCCAAAAAGTTCAATTTTAGTCTCATCACTCCAAATGACTTTGTGCCAGAAGATGCAAGGGTCTGTTAGGAATCCAGCACACCCACTAATTACAAGCAAAAAGATGACAGGTGAAGATGGTTACCTTTCATAGCCATTCAAGTTGTGTGCATGTTATCAGGCCAAATCACCAGGGTATGTAAACTTTTGATCAGAGTCATTTGGGTAGTTTGGGTTGTGTATGACTTAAAAAGAGTAAACACAGCTGTTTAACAATAAATGGCTTCAGCCTACAACTATCTATGAGTGAAAGAAAAGTTTTTGAGTTATCATTCACATTCATATTCTCTGAAAAGAAATAATAAATTCTGCCAAGGTATGTAAACTTATGAGCACAACTATATATATATATATATATATATATATATTTATTTATTTATATGTATATACAAATTAATATATTATTAATATATAATTACAGCCATACATATGGAACAGTCATAGAACATAACTGTGTCTTTAGTATCAGAAGGTTAGAAAAAGCTAGCAAAATGGTTGGTAGTTTGTGTGTGTGTGTGTGTGTGTGTGTGTGTGTGTGTGTGTGTATGTGTTGTGTAACAGTGTGTGTAGGTTGTGTAACATTGTAGTGGTTAACTCTAAAATGTTAAAATAAATGTGCTTGTGAGAGAAAGTTAAATTAAAGTTCAAAAAGTAAACAAATCACCATGAAAATGCCAGAAAAGCCAAATCCCCCTGCAATGAGTGCAAAGTATATTATCAAAAGGCTAAAATCTTTGATGGTGGATGGAAAGATGTGAGCTCATTATCGTTGGCAGTATCAGCAGCAGTAAGGTCTGGGTAAATGGAGTCTCCGCCCTCTCATTTGAAGTGGCTTGAGTGGTTGTTTTGGTATGGTTCCAGCTGCTAGCCGCCTTTTCCCAGATCAACTTTCAAAAAAGCGGGATGAGTGCTTGATGTTCATTATTCATTTCATCTTTTTTTCCTCCCTTTTTCCCACCAATTTGAACATAATCGCTCAATCATGCCCCGAGCAGGTGCAGGCAGTTTCATAAATCTCATTATATTTCTTTTATGCATTCATTTGCATAATCCCAGCCCACATTTAGCTTCTGACTGATACATCTGTGATTATAAATGTGCAGGGATTGACCCAAACCAATTTTTTTCCTACTTTCTGTTTGTGTGTTTGTTCAGCAACCTGCTTCGAACAAAGTAAACTTCACTAACACTTCAGCTGTTAATGGACAATGACTCTGATACTTTCTGACTGTGGATGTGTGGATGTTATATCTACATGATAAAAGAATGGTGTTGTTCAGCTTGTAAGAATTTTCTTCCAGAGCCCATCTAGCCATTTCTTTGATGTTTCATTCAAAGGGCTCATGGAAAAATAAACTTTCAGCTTTGTTTGTAAAAAGTGAAATGTAAAGTGTTAAAGTTTCATGACTTGCTGTTCACTCACCCGTCCCTATATGGAAATTAAGCTGTAAACACAACTCATTTTACGTTGTTTTGTGATGTCACAAAAAGCTGCACAATTACATTCTATTGTGTATTTAGTATATAGCAGTTTAGTTTGCTAATTCACAGACTATGTTTTGAATAAGGTTCAAATATAGGTCATCCAGTTAGAACAGGGATAGTTTGCATGTTAGTCTTGAAGCCTCAGGAACAAAAATAGCCTATTTAATGCTATGGAATAAAATATCATGCTACATAAAACCACAAACATAATCTAAAGGGAAAAAAAATTTATGTCACCACAAAACAACACGTTTACATAAATCCACCTATCTAACCTGCAGCAGTTTAACTCCACCCATTCTATCTGCAGCAGTTTAGCTTCACCCATTCAACTTGCAACAGTTTAGCTCCACCCATTCAGCCAGTAGTTCTAAAAGGTGTTGCAACCTGGACAACTTTGTGATTAAGGCATAAATGGCAGCCAATCAAAACTGTCACTTTATCATCTTTAAAGCACAGTAACAAACAGCCATTTTGTTGTTTACTGAGAAGTTGGCCATATTAAAGAGAAATTCCAATGTTTTGGTACCTAAAGCCACCCATCATAAGTGGAACTCAAAAGTGGTAAAAAAAAAAAAATCTACGGTTTGGTTTGTAATATTTTTTTCAGATACGTTGAGAGAAAAAAAAAAGGGGATGGAAATTGGACACTTAGTGCCTGTCAGTGCATCCTTCTAAAGGTTTTACATCCATTTGTTCTAGTAAATGCACCATAGACCAACACTCCCCCACTCAGCGTTTAACACTGGCTGTATTGTGCTGCTCTGCGGCTCTGATGGAGAGTTGCATTACACTAATACACAGCAAACCACTATAAAATAGTGCAGATGTCATTTGTTGCTGTCATGTTCAATTGAAAAATCCCATTTGACCATGAGCAGCACATTCAGCCACTCAGCACACCCAGTGGATACACAGCTCTGCATGGCTATTGACCCTTGCTTAAAGCAACACTGTTTTATTCATGTCTGCAGTCAACAGTGTATGTAGGTCAATGAACACAGGTGCTTCAGCAGCAGTGCTGAGCAGCACTGTTTGTCTTATTGCTGGAGCTGTGCTGAAATGTACACACACACAGACAAGCACGTGATCTGGATATGATGATTTCTCAGTGAAACTCAGTTACTCTAAAGAAAGCCAGTCATTAAAATGTACCTGATCGATCAGTCAGCATTGACTATGGCAGCTAGCATGAGGATAATTCTCTCTAAGAGTCCAGTCCATTGCAGTCCAGCCTGGTAGACACATTCACAAAAGCAATAGAATATGAGAGCAATATCACAAATAAGATCACTGCTGTGATTTCAGAAACATTATTACAATGTTATCCATGATAAGGCCATCCCCTTCAGGTTCTTAGAAATCTCAGAAAAGTTACCTAACGCAGTGTTTCCCAACCTAGATCCTGGAGGCCCTTCCCCTGTCCTGCATATTTTAAAGCTTTCCCTGTTCCTGCACACACACTTCAGCCTAGGAAACTCCTGGCTAATTAGACAGTTGGTTGTGTTGGGGCCTTGGAAACAGTGCAGTGTGTGTGTGTCTGTGTGTGTCTGTGTGTGTCTGTGTGTGTCTGTGTGTGTGTGTGTGTGTGTGTGTTTTTGCAACAAGAAAAATATAGTTCATATGGAAAAACCACAGTGCCATCAGTAATGACAACACAGGTACAACCAATCAGATTGTGACATTGGACACTTATTAAAATTAATATATATATATATTTTTTTTTTTACTAAATGAGGCATGCCTGATTTGGCACTTTGCTGGTGGAGGACGTTGGCATGACAGCATCGCTGTGATATGCTGAAAACATAAAAAACTTTCCACCGGAACAGCTTACCTTAAAATTGTGCACCAGCTGCCAAACAGAGACACAGAAGACTCAGCATTTAATGACTACTGTACACTTCAGGAGCACAGTGTCATCCCCTATGATGTTCTTGTTGATATTGCCATACTGACTTTATACTCTACGATTGGAAATAACCTTCATGTGATCTTTCAAAGGAGAGGAAAGCTACCGCTACTGTGCCGACTCATTTTCAGCTTTCTAACCTTGTCATCTAATGGTTTTCTGGGAATGCGTTCCTTAAATGTAATGCATTAGCTGCTTTCACACGAGCGCCTCATAATCTGCTGACCTCACAGTGTTGCAGTGCATCACTTTGATTCGTTCTGGCTTTTTATATAAGTATTTTTATGATAACTGTGTCATCCAGCCAAAGCACAATGCTGCAGCCAACTGTGTGCACCATTTGAGGCTTAGAACTGGGATTCAGGCTTTAAAGGAGCAGTTCAACAATAACAAAAAAAAAATCCACTTACCCCAGATGTAGTCAATCATCCCTGACATGATTGTTGTCCAAATGTTTAGCATTCTTTAGTTTTGCACTGAAGCCAGGGGGCTAACAATGCACTAGGAGTCAACAGCATTTTTTTTGTCACCGCTAACAGTAAGATATACTGTGTCCTAAACCACATCAGCAATCAACAAATGAAGAGCTAGAAAAAATGTCAGCAGTTTAAGAAAAGGTTTAGGTATGTGGGTGTCAAGTAAAGTGTACATTTGTTGTACATGAACACACCACAGCACACATTGTGAACAATGTGATATTCTTCTCTGCATTTAACCCATTCGCCAGTGGGCAGCCACCAACGCAGCGCCCGAGACGGTACCTTGCTGAAGGGTACCTCAGTGGTGCCACTGGCAATCCTGGGATTCGAACCCATGGCCTTACAATCATAACCACTAGGCCACCAGCTGGATTTATTTATCGTTCTTATGTTTGTTAACAACGTAAGCCTTGCTAAAACTAAAAAGTCTAAATTTTAGACTCCAAATGTGTCTTGACTAACTGACCACATCTGAGTAAAGTTAATTTAGTTCATTTTTCTTCCATTCTTTTAAATGTGCACTAGTGAAGACTGCTACAACTGTTGTGCAGTCTAAATTTGCTAAAATCTCAAAATGCTACATACCTTGTCTATATTTTTTGCATATATTTTCCTCATATATATATATGAGGAAAATATATATATAAATGATATATAAAAATATATATATCACATATATAAATGTATATATATATATATATATATATATATGATGAGTTTTGTTTTATAAAAGTTTTTGGGAGTTTTGTTTTATTCCTCCTTATGGTCCAACTATGCAAATGAAGCTGCAAACTGTTCTGAATGCATTGTTTTTGTGATGTCATAAAAACCAAAACATTTACATATACTGATTATTTTAGTTCTGTACTAAATTGAATTTAAGTTTAATTTTAATAACTAAAATGGGTTAGAAAATGATCATGAAAAAAATGAATTCTTCTTAAAAAAAATGAATGGTTCTTAAATTATGGTTTCATTCATAAAGTAGCACAAATAAAAATACAGGATATGTTAATCAGCACTTAAACATCGAGCATTGCAGTGACATTTCAACTAAGTGTTTTACATGTCGGTCAGTTGGGAGTTTTCTAGAGTCAGCTCACTAGAGGAAAAAAAAGAAAAAAACAATGCCTGACTGAGAGAAAAAAAAAGTGCAAAGAGAAGCTGAGATAATGCCAGGTTGGAACCATTAAAGACAAGATTTTTTTTCTTCTTCTGTGCGTGCAATGCTCTTGCTTTTGCTTCTTCCACTCTAAGCAGTGACAAAGTTGTCACTTTCATCCCGCGCGACTAAGGGCGCCGCTTCACTGTATGCCAGCTCAAGTTCCTTCCCCGTCTCACTAAATGTATGTCACTTTATATAAGTCACTTTCCTTCTGAGTGCAGGCGCGACCGTGGGCGTATAGAAGCACTGTGATGCTGCTTATGGTGGATCCTGTTTGCTCGCCATACATGTGGCTCGGAAAACACTCGAGAGGCTGCCGTCGTGTAGATAGAAGGTTTCAGAGTCAAAAAGTTAGAGAGAGAGAGAGACAGACGTCACTCAGAGATGCATGCTAAAGCAACTGCACAGAGGTTGAACCCGGATAAAGGGAGATTGCCATTATTTTATTTATTTGTTCGTTGTCAAAAAGAATTTACATCTCTCTCTCTCTCTCTCTGTCCTTTTCTTCAAATACTGGAAAGCATTTGACTGAGAAATGGTTTTGATCGCAGCTGCCACATATCCCAGATGTAAACCAAAGCTTAGACACAACTGTTATTTGCAATGCTTTAGTAACAATTTCTCAATTCAATACTGATTACCATACCAGATTAAAAGGTCTTCAGTCTACCAATCGCCACACATGACTAGGTCTAGGTTATTGGCTGAGAACATTTTTTGTTAAATACCCCGAAGGTACATTCATATGCCATATGATTGGTATGGATACATTTATGTTATATGAGACACTATCATCCCTCTGCTCTACTATAGGTAGGAACAGAACATGTTGACTTGATCTGTAATAAACAGATCAAAGCAAAGTGTAAGAAATAAACTCAAACTGCTTGAGTTATTGAAATGTAAAAACGCATGTACTAATAATAACCACTACTGGGGATTTTAAAATGGCATCACACGCAAATGCCCATAAAGAACAAAAATGCCCAAATTTATTTTATTGTAGCTCTTAAAAACAAACAGAAAACTCATGAGAACTTGTCTTGGAGACTCTGGTATGTGGACTTGGACTCTTGGCCTTATATTGTAGCTGGTCTTGACCGAGTCCAGCTGCTTTTAAAAATAGGATTTCTACTGGTTACATTTCTCAGCTGTCTTCTTTGATGCCAAGGTGAAAAATAACCAAAAAATCAATTGACAAAAAGAAAGCACCCACAATGGTCCACCAAGTAACACCCCCCCCCCAAAAAAAAAACAAAAATAAAATAAAAACCTGCTGCAACAGTATCTCAAAATGACAAGTACACAATCTCTGAATCAAACCTTCAGAACCTCTGCAAGAACATCAGCCCTGTCATTTGTTCTACTACTGTGCTTCTGCTGTATGTCACTAAATAGAGGACCTGCTGCCATGAATGATATTCATCCAGCATAAATGTATGACAGCTGACATAAAACTCTGTTATTTTTGGTTGTTTTCATTGTGAAAGACACATTTATTTGTCTTTTCAAAGAGCAAAGTTCTGCATGCTAGCTGCTGTTGCTAAGTTGGCGAAACTTTTGGATTTTACAAAACTAAATAATCACAACTCAGTTAGCTTTCTGAGAAAAGTACTAAACTGTCACTGGGGTTCCTCTTACCTTTACTTGGGGAACTCATTTTCTAATATACTCCAGTTTATATTGAAGGCCTCCCTTTTTTCCACTTTAAAACATTAAACTATGAAAATGAATATGCAAATATACCCATTTGCTCTGGGGAAAACCTATTTAAGGTACATAGATTGGGCCCTGGAGGACATATAGTTCCTTTGAGGGTTAATTTGCATTGTTTGTACCTTGATGAACAAAAATATACCTGTAAAGTGCCTTTTTTTTCACAGTATAGTTCTGCCAGACAACAAACCAGCTTTCAGGCTGATAAAATATTCAGCCTAGGAGAAGAACCGTGTTCTTAAAATACTATGGAAAATGACTGTTCTATTACATATTACAGTTTTAATATTGTATAATATTATGACTATAGAATGACACATTCATGACACATTTGTTCTGTTATATTCAAAGGTGAGCATCTCCCTCCCAGTATCCCACCTGTTATGGATGACTCAGCCCCCAGTGTTGAGTGTTTGTAGGCTCCAGTCACACCCCTGCCATGACATTTTTGCTTTTGCTCTTGATTGTAATCATCAAAACACTAACCTTCCAGTTATTAAATACTTGTCTCTCAAACATTACATAAAGCAGTTAGAAATGTGGTTCTTACAAACAGAAAACCAGAATATTATTTAGTGTGGCTTTAATCTCTTCTTGCATTTGCAAAATGACCATTAGTTCTACTATATTCATTTACTCAGTTCCAAAGATCAAAATTCATAGGAAATCCAAGATGAACCTCAGTTGTCCTACAATTATAGGATCCCATGTTTGGTCTAAACGTAGCTGGCTTAGCCCACCTCTTCTTCAATGCTTCACTTAAACCCACCAGAGATGACCACCTATGTTTTGGCACATTTGTAGGCCAACACTTCCTCTTCCTTTTCACTCTCCTCCACTTGCATTTAAGCTCTTGTTGGAATAATTACCAGTGTCCCCCCTTTCCTTCAACTACTCACATTTAACTGCTTCAAACAAGAGATAAAAATAAAGATGAACCTGACATTTGCATAAATAAACACTAAGTGATAAAAATAGCAAAAGAAAACAGGCCTCAGCGCATTTAGAACATCAGGAGTGTGGGACCTCTTGGCCCCCAACGCCTTTACACATCCAGCCGCACACTGACAGGAGTGCACTCATTTGTTCATGATAGTTCTTTCTTGTCGTTAATGACATCATGTCTTCCTGGAAGAAATGGCCAAGGGGCGCAGAGGAGAACCACAAGGTTGATGGTTGTTGGAAGCCCTTCTAAATGTTTATGTAAGTTTATAATCTAAAATGAGGTAAAACAACCCTTTATTAGTCCCACGAGTGGGAAATGTGTACTGTTACAGCAGCAAAGTGGACAGAACAAAAGTGTGTGTGTGTGTGTGTGTGTGTGTGTGTGTGTAAACTGTAGGCATGCCTAGTAGCAACAGACACTGAATGATACACAGCAATATTGCACCACAGATATTGCACCTGTTGCATGAGAAATATTGCACATGAAAGAACCATTGCTCTTATCAGTCCTTGGTGTGTGGATGTGTGTGTTTGCTTGTGCATGGGTGGCCAAATGCGAAATGTTTGTTGTAGAGTCTGACAGCCGCTAGAAGGAAAGATCTCTCTTTATATATGTCACAGATCCTTCACTTCAAACACTTCAGAGAAGTGTGTCCAACCATTTTTACACAAAGAGAATGTAAAGAAAGGAAAAGAGCCAACAGAAACCTATGAAAAAACTGGGAATATCTAGAATATTTAACTTATGGAATTTTTGTTAATGACATTTGACATTTGAAAACAACATTTGACATATAGGGTTCAGTCTAACTTCAACTCTCCTGGTCTTGAAATTGAAACATCACCAGTATTATATAGTAGTTATTCAAAAATGTACATGAAAGAGTAGCCTTAATCGGTACCTAATCTGACAGACATCCAAGATTGCTTGGGTTTTTGATTGCTTTGTATTGATATGTAAAGGAGGACAGAAACAACTTAGCTGTTCTTCCCACCAACTGAGAGGCTGTGATGGATGTGGCATTTGTGGGGAATCAAACTTGAGCCCTAGCAACAGGATACAATTGATTTCTTATCGAATTGCGCTACTTAGGTGCTCCTTGTTTGGTTTGTATTATCAGCAACGAGGTAGGATTGTTACTTCTTTGAGTTAACATGTAGCTTCTTTAAGAAAGCTGAAAATGGGTTCCCTGATGTTAGCCGTTTTGAAGTGAATGGTCATTTGAATTAAAGGTGTTTTTATCTGTGATGTTATGTGACCAGTTATATGGCTCCTGCTTTTAGGACTTTATTTTGATGGTCCCCTATACAATATCTACTCTTACTTTGTTTATGAAGTATTTGGTGAAATTGAACAGCATTAGAATTAGATTAATGATTAGATTTTAGTTTAAGGTTAGGATTAAGGTTAGATTTAATAGAATGTTTTATATTTACTTCATAGTTCAGTTGCATTTAGTTGGTACTTATTCAAACGTTAGTTAAAGATGCGCTGAACATCTACAGTGTATCTACAGTGGACCATCCAAATAAAGGATTCCTGTAGGACACCAAAATATGTGGTGTGGCTTTAATCAGGATCTACCAGGATCTTTAATTTGGATCTATCTTGTGCACAAAGATAGACCTCCACGACCTGGACTAGTGACTGTTGTTCTAAATCACAGCATTTTGCTTTAATCCTTAGAACACAAGTGGTACTGACCCACAACAAATGGCAAATTGACGTCACATGGCAAAACAACTCCTTATGTGGAAGTTACCCTGGTTTGTGTTGATGCTCGAGGTGTCTTTGTTAGGTGTTCCTGTGTCACATAGTTGTTGTAATTGAATAGTTATTGTAATTTAAAAAACACCTAATAATAACAACTGCTGGAGTTGTAAAAATACTGTCTCACACAAAGGCCCATAAAAAACAAAAATGAACAAATTTCTTTTATTTTAGGTCTTAGAAACAAACAATAAAACACAAGATCTTTGAAGCCGGGAGAACTGTCAGGATAGTCTCCGCCCACAAGTGAGGGGGTCCAGAGAGCGGCTGAGCAAAAGAGCAGCAAACAACAATCACGTAGGAGAGCAAACACCAGTTTAAGACTACTTTACACTGTTTATATTTGTTGAAATCATATTTTACTAAAATGCTCTGAGTTCTAAGGGTTAATCAGTTTCCTTTTTCTTGTTCTTGGTGGTTGCAACTCATCCTGACGATGTTTTGACCTTCTTTGAAGATAGATGACACTTAAGGATATGAAGTCTTAATCAAAAAGTAGAATTACGAGGCTCAAAAAGTAGAATTACATCCCTGCTCTTTTTTGGTTGGTCTGAAGTGTCATTTTATCATGACTTTTATCTCCTGTAAAAAGCAGCTCCACTGTAGCTCATTAAGTGTCCATTACTTTTAGTTCAGAGCCAGGGCTGCGTGACATAAAGTGGCTCGGATCTGCTTTTCATCTCTCCCTCTCTCGCGCGCTCTTCTTATTTCAAATGAAACGAGTGTCTTGGCATCCTAAATCTCGGTTATTTACAAGCCGGAATAGCTGATCGCATGCTGAAGGACTGTGCGGCGAGAATATATTCATGTTTACAAGCATGCCCCTGGGGCAGAGGAATGAGGTGGCAGGAGTCACCTCTGAAGCGACTCAGCATTGCCAAAGGGTAAAGCAGCAGCACACACAGGGCAAGGGGCTTAGATCCTGCAGTACAAGGTTGTTTCTCCCTGGGACTTCCACAGGACTGTACTCACAACACCCCACTCGCTAGCCAGTAGCTCTAAGCACTGAGAAGCCCTCCACTGCAAAGGTTATTTATGAGTAAAATATCATTTCTTATTCCCACTGCTTGCATGGAATATAATGAATAAAGCAATACGGGTTAAGTTTCGTGCTGGATTGAGTACAATAAGAAAAGCCATTTTGCTGCATGACTATTCAGAAAGCCTTTAACATAAAAAGGAACTGGCTGGAGGAAAGGCTTTATGAGAAAAGGTCTCGAATCATGGCCGTGGCTGTGGGCCTAGACATTTCATGTAATCCTGAGACTCAGTGTGAAGACAACAATGTCCTATTAATGCAGTAGCCTGCTATGGAGAGATGCCTACATTGGAAGATTTGTTCTCAGCTAGTCTCAGAACATCTGCAGTTTAACTTTGAATTGGTTGCTACGTAACCCTGAGTGATTTGGATTTTTTAGGCACACAGGTTTGCTGACTACAGGTGAATGTATGACGCAACCTTGGCATACATCAACAAGCCACTTCATTAGTCACACCTATCTCGTGTCTGCCCTCATTGTGCATTTTATCCGCTCCTCTTTCCATATAGTCTGTAGCTGTAGTCTGTATTTGGTGAAAACACAAGAGAGACTAGAAATGGTCAGTTTGTGCAGTACATGTACTCAGCTGTTCTATAACAATATGAAGTATTTAATGATGGGTAAAGGCAGCATGAATTCAAAGCTCAAACAATGATACTTTAATAAAAACTTAATGTAGGAATGCTACTAGCTAATAATGAATAGCAAATGTAAGAGGATTCCTACTTGTATAAAATCTGTAAAAAAAAAAACGAG